>CACVCL010018379.1:0-131218 GCA_902729485.2 Mus minutoides | reverse complement strand
CCTCCTATTCTTATCTGCCTTGTAATATAATGGCTCTTTGGACAAGGGAAACATTTCTTAATGCTGTATTTGGCAATGATTTCTTAGACACAATGCCAGCAGACCCAGCAGAAGAAAGGTTGACAAAACAGAGGTCATAAAATGTAAAGCTTTTGTATGTTAAAAGACAGGGTTAACTGGTGAAAACACAGACTCTGAAATGTAAGGAAATACTCCTGAGTCCTGTATGTGATAAAGGATAAATATCTGCATTTATTTGAAGAACTCTAGCCCAATCACAAGGTAAACAAGTATCCAGTTAAAAACTTTGAAAAGGACTTGAACAGACCTATCACCAGGGTACATACATGTTGGAGAGGCACATGATATATGCTAACTAATATCAGTCTTGGGGAGTGTAAACCAAATACCTCCCCATATCCAGTAGGAGGCTGTTGTCAAAAAAATTAAAAAATAGAAGTTAAAATATCTTGGCATTAATGTAGAGAAACTAAATCCTTTTTTACTGCTAGTAGGAATTAAGATAGTATAAACTGTGGGGAATAATTTGTAGTTCTTCAGAAAATTAAATATTACTGTATCATCCAGTTATTTATTTCCTGTGTATTTAACCAAGTGAAGTAAAGCAGATGTTCAAGCAGATATCGGGATACTCACATCCATAGCAGCACTATCTGTTATAGCTTAAAGATGGAAGTGACTAAAACATTTATGAATGGATATATAGACAAACAAAATGTGATATTTCTATCACAGGGACTATTGCTCAGCCTTCAAAAAGGAAGAAGATGCTGCCACATTCCACTTAAAATATGTGTCAGTTACAGAATGAGGAGGAAGTGAGAGCCACTCGAGACTAGACTGTGAGAAGTCTTATATGCTTTTGCTTTGTTTTTAGCCCTTTGCCTTGTGGAGCTACCATAGTGACACCAACGACAATTAGCCTGAGCCTAAATGAATCTACAGGCTTGAACCCAAACCCAGCAAGGAGCCACAGCCTACAACTGGAGCTCCAGAAAGAACCATGAAGGTGAACTCTGCTTAGGTCACATGATTTTCATAACACACAGTAGATTGACTAGGCTTCATCATTAGGGCTGAAACCATAATCTGGAGGACAGTTGTTCTGAAGCAGTGTTGTGTGGAAGGCTAATACTGTAAGATCAGTAGGTATGCTAACGGTCCAGTAGAGGTACTCACTGTCTGCTAAATCTATCTGTTCTATAGCAACTCTGATCTCAGTCTCTCCACACTGTGTCTACTTCCCTGCCTCTTCCTCCCTTTCTGCCCCCCTTTTTTGGGGGGGGGGTGTTCAACTGTGTTTACATGGCTCTGGAACACTGGAAAACCTGGACCAGAGATTTTATTAAGTCTTCTTTAACAAGTCTCCCATTAAGCCCCTAGGTAAGAGAAGATGGCACTTGTCTGAGTGCCCACTGTCCTTCACAGTGTCCGGTATCTAGTCTTATGTAAACTCATCTCCCTTGCCCTCATCATGAAGATATTGTTGACTATTTTCTCAACTTAGCCATTATCAGAATTACAGTGTGGCCAAAAACCACATTGTTTAAGACAAAATTGAACCATTATAATAAAGATTGATGCTTCCAGACCACTGTGTATTCTCGTTAAGATGTGCTAATAGTAGTAAACTCTTAGTAGTTAAAGTTTCTAGAAGCTCATAAATGATCAATTAAATGAAAATTTAGTGAGTGTGTAGTTCAGATCCCAATGAACAAACATTTCTCCAAAAGAAGCTTTCTTGGAGCAGTTTCTATCCATAAGCTAACTCTATAGCGCATAGTTTTTTCATGGTTTGTTCATGGTTTTCCCCTTTCATGTACAACCCACCTCCCCACTCACCCAATTCTATGTCCTTTCTCTCTTTTTCTAGAAAGCAAACAAGCAAACAAAAGCAAGTCAGAATTTAAAAGAAAAAAAAAACCCACAAGAAACATACAAGCAAAACCCATAAAAACACAGAATTGGAAGCCATAATATACAAGCAAAAGGCCAATAAGAAAGAAAAAAATGCCCAAATTAATGTGAGAAAAAAAAAAACTACAAAAAATACATTGAGTTCATTTTTTATGTTGGCTATTTATTGTTGGGCATGGGGTCTACCTGAAGTATGGTTAATATACCCAATGAGAATGCTTTGGAGGAAAATATTTTTATCTGTTCATGCTGGTGTCAACTGCAGATAGCATCTTAGTTAGTGTTGGACGCTCATGTCCTCTTAACCATCTCAGTACGGGGACTTGAACCTGTTCAGGCTGTACATGACTAATGCGAAGCTGCCCCTAACCTTGAGTTTTACTAAGCAGGGTATTTATTCTTAAGCTTTGCCTTTTAAGGAAATTGTGCAAGTCTAGGACTCCGAGAAGAGGAGATTTAGAGACCTATGAATCTTCATTTGCTGTTCTTGGGCATGCAATGTTGACCTCTTATTTCTCCACTCCTCAGGGAACCAGCTGAGCCAGTGCTAATAGCCCTTAGCTCTTCATTTCTGTAGCAGTCTTTCCTATGCAGACATTAGTTCCCAGGAATGACTTTGCTCCTCAGTTGGCCACTTTCATCATTCATCCAGTGACCAGCAATTAATATTCATTGTGAAGTCACAGGGCTCTTAGTCCCCTCAGCCCTTTATAAAGCAAGTATCTTTTGTCAGCAAGAACACCAGACCTAGTGTTCCACATCCAACATATATGCCATCTTATTTTAAATCTAGTTCGTTCTGATCTCTGGCTAGTTAATTCAGCTCAACTCTTCTGGCTCATAATCCTCTTTGACTGACTGATTCAATCTCTCTCTCTCTCTCTCTCTCTCTCTCTCTCTCTCTCTCTCTCTCCTCTCTCTCTCCGCCTCTTCTGAATTGTTCTGCTTGACCTCATACTAATTTGATTTGGGCAATACATTCTAATCTATTGGCTACTTTTCATTCTCTATTTTCTCCTGTGTTTAGCTTTTTCTCTCTTCAACCTATCTCTGTAAAACTATTCTAGTAAAACTGCCTTCTTCTTTTCTCTCTCAGTGCTGCACTCTTACATAGCCTCTTTTTCCTTTGTCTTCTCATGAGAGTTGGGCCTGTCCTATTCTGTCAAGTCTTTCTGTGATTCATGTGATTCATTGCCTTACCTGCCACTCAATTAGACACCACTTTCTAGTCACATGGTTTATGGGCCTTCTCCATCTTGCATTATTAGAGAAGAAAACTCATTTCTCATAGATTGACAGTGTCTGATTCATTTCACCATCCCCAAACTGATTTCATGGAGCTGACCATGAGAATCAACAAGGACTGCTCTTCTTTTGCAGAAATAACACCATGCCCTCTTACTGGCTATTGAACAATGAGAGTGGCATATGTTGGCCGTTGTCACATTGCAATGTGGTGACATTACCTGTGGGTGACAGCAAGCACAATCCTAGAGGCATGTTGGACTACTCTGCTATCATTGATCCTTAATCTCTAAGGTGCTTCCAGAGACAACTAGAGCTGTTAAGGCTGTGTCTCTGAATGAACCAGTCTTCCTCCACTTGGAAAATCTCTAGTCCAACAAGGATACCATTTGTAGAAAATGATATAGAATTATATAGAATTTTGAGACAGGGTCTCTATGTATCCCTGACTTTCCTAGAACTTACTTACTCTACAGACAAATAGTTTGTCTTCTAATTTATGATGCTCCTCCATCTTATGCATTCTAAACACTGGGGTTATATGCCTGAGCCACCAGACCTGGTCCCAGAGTTCTTTTAAAGTTAAGATGAAAGAAAGAAACTTATGAAGTGATTGCTATGTGAGCCACAGCTGTGTCTGTTGGGTTTATGAATATGAGCTCATTAGTCAGGATATGCTACAGTTAAAGTGACCAGGGCTCAGAAAAGAGAGAGGGCTAGATTAAGATCTCATACCTATAGAATAGGGGCAACTCAGGTCTGTCTAATTGAGCCTCATGCTCTTTCTACCCCTTACTTCTGGAGAGCTATCCTGTAAAATTCCGCTCCAGATTCTTGATTAAATCTCCATGGAAACTTACCCTTGACTTTTATGATCCGAGGCAAAATGACAAATGGCTAGGAGGAAATAACAAATCATCTTTAATCATCTCTAAAGCTGTAAGCTGCGCCAATGGCTTTGGGGTACAGCAATTGGAGGACAGGATAAAACCTGGCAGAGTAACATCAGTAAGGATAACAGAGCAGAAAAGTCAGTGGCTATATGAAGAATGCCAGCAGGTCCTGGACAGAGAGGAAGCAGTGTGTGCTCAGAGGCATTAACATTTCATGTTGAGTCTCCTTATCAGTCTAGACACCTTGAGGCCATTTAGAGACATTTTCAAGTTATCAGCTTGGCAATCTTTTCCTAAAGGAAAGACATTTGGGGATTCCCAAAACAGGATGGAAGCTCCCCTCTAAGTAACAAAGATGACTAGCAAGCTTATTGCCATCCATTGTTTCAGAAAAATGTATCTATGTATGTGTGTGTATGTGCACAAGCACACATGTGTTTATGTCTGTGTCTCTCTCTTTCTCTTTTTTCTTTCTTTCTCTCTGTTTTCTGTTTGTCTGTGTGTCTATGCCTATCCATCTCTTTCATTTTTGCTCTCTCTTTGAATCTGAGTTTCTGTCTCTTTCTTCCTCTACCCCTCCCCCTTCTCTCTCTGTGAGTGTGTGTGTGTGTGTGTGTGTGTGTGTGTGTATCTGTGTGCCTCTGTGTGTTGTTCCCCAGTTCCCTACTCTTATTTTCTGTCACAAAAGATAGAGTGCTTTGGCTACTTTATGAGATGCCCAACTGTATGTTTTCATTCATGATCATGAGTCCAAAGTGGGACCTTCAACCCCTTCAGGAACTGATAGAAAGTACTCAGGTTGGTACTCAAAATACCCAAAGAAACTCACCCCAGCTTTAGCTCAATTCCTTTAGAGCTTCACAAATTCTATACCTCATTCCCTCATTCCCACCAGTGTTTGTCCTAGTGAGAATACATCCATTATCATGACTTTTCTTTTACAGCAAGTCATAAAATCACACTTCATAATTATTTAAATTGAAGATGTATGTATTATTTTAAAATATTTGTCTATTGATAATTTTTTTTTTTGTAAATTTGTAACTGGAGCACAGCAATGGAAAAAAAAAAACCCATCTATTGAATAACTAAATGAGTGACATACAACCTGATCTCTTTATTCCTCCAATGAAATAAGGTTATTTCCTCTGTGTCTTTCTTTCTTTCTTTCTTTCTTTCTTTCTTTCTTTCTTTCTTTCTTTCTTTCTTTTTTTCTTATTTTTTTTTTCGAGACAGGGTTTCTCTGTGTAGCCCTGGCTGTCCTGGAACTCACTTTGTAGACCAGGCTGGCCTTGAACTCAGAAATCTGCCTGCCTCTGCCTTCTGAGTGCTGGGATTAAAAGCATGCACAACCACACCCGGCTCCTCTGTGCCATTCTTGCCTTCAGCTTTGCCATTGACTTTTAAAGCTGTGAGGGATCTTAAGTAGCCTTTCTTCTAAAACACTCATGATTCAGAAGAGGGCTGTGACTCAAATTAGTTAAGTTACTAGTGAAATCCTCAGGGAAGTGTGTGGCTCTACCTATCAGAGCAGCAGCATTTTAAGAAGCGTTATTATTATTATTATTATTATTAATTATTTTTTTTCTGGGAGCTCTTTCAGAGTGTTGTGAGCTCTCCTTCCTCTGTGTCCTGGTACTCAACATTTCATCTTCTCCTTTATAACAATCTTCTCCTTTTATTTACCCCTCTTTCCTCCCTTGTTCCTTTTTTTTTTTTTTTGTCATTGTTATTGCTGTTCTTCTCTAGGTACAGGGAACAAATTTCATGTCCTCCAGGAATCTCCTCTATGTGTTTACAGTTGGAATATGTAAGGAGACATAGACTTTTCCTATCAAATTAAGCCTTCCACTTTAAAGCACAACATTTGAAATGGTTAATGAATATACTATAATTTAAACTTATGTGCAGATCCTTGCTATACCAATCTTAACTCACCCCAGTTTCCTCAGTTCCTAGGCCAGAACTTAATGTGCAATAAATAGTCTAGCAATGAATATACTCTCAATCAGTGAATTTATATCTTCTCCATAAGAATAAAATGTCCTCACTCCTGTTAGGCTGATAAATATTCAAAAGTCTGACTGCAGATAAAGGTAGGACTTGCCTGATGTGGTAAATGTGTTTCTAAAGAATTAAATTGAATTACTTTTAAGTGTGCTAAGAAGATTGCTACTTAAAGGGCTCATTTAGTGGATCTTTTCATGAAGCAGAGAACGTGATTACAAAAGTAAGCATTGCCTATCCCTATCAGCCTCTAAGGCTGCTAGAGCCATCAGAGCCTCAGGGGCTTGAGTGCATCTACTGGTGTTGAGGGACAAGTATGGAGCAGATCTCACTGGACTTGGGGAAAGATCTTTTGTTTTGAAGAAATCTAGTATGGATTCATTGTCCCTGAAATGACTGTGTGACAGAATGTCAGGAGTGGAAGGGATTCTAATCCAGCTCTTATGGTATGACTAAGGGAAAGAAGGTCCAGGTGGTAAGGAACCTAGCCAAAGTGGAAAAAAAAAAAGACTATTGATAAACTAGTCTACAAACAGACCTTAGGACTCAAACCAGGGCTCTGTCTATTTGTGGAATGATTTTCTTCTACTGAAGTTAACCAATTCCAAGATTCAGATTCACTTATTATAAAAAGCATCTGAGATGACAATGTAAATTATAAAATCAAAAATCAACAATTCAGTGTAAGCCAATATATAAAATTTCAGTGACTTTATACTACCTCTGGGTACCTCAGTTTCCTTAACTTAAAAATATATAACCATAGTAGAACCAATCTTAAAGTGTGGGTATCTTTCTTATGAAGGGATGGCCATGAGAAACTTGTATGAGAGCCAGGGACTTAGAGACTCATTAGTAATGGTGTTCATGATGATGACAATAATGAATGAGGTTGGATTAGCATCTCCTTTTAATCTTGGTGTTATGTCACACAGTAATTTTAGGAACAATTTATCCATACTAGATTTCCACAAAGCAAAATAACATGTTGTTTCAGAAAAATGATGCTAAAGAGATATATTCAGAGGTCAGAATCTCCCTTCCAAGATGATGATGATGATGATGATGATGATGGTCCTGCTGCTGCTGCTGCTGAATGTAGTGACAGATCCTTTTATATTTCCTTTGTTATTCCTTCATTTATTAGATAAAAGGAGTGCATGTTTATTTTCTCTCCTCCGAAAATAGTCATGAGTAAATATTGTTTGGCACTTAATTTGAAATCAGAAAAGAACACTGAAATAACTCTCTAAAAAGAGGTTGTTTTAACACTTGAATATAATAGAGAGAAAAAGTGCTACTTTTAAACTTTTTAAGACTTAAGTTGATGCTCATGTTTCCAGTCCAACTTAGGTGATGTCTAGCTCCTGCATTAGAAAAAGTACTGGACAGATTTGTTTGTTATCCCTCCAATTTGTTTGTTATCTTCTCCCATCTGTCTTAAGAGTAAGCAAATCTTGAGCTGCCAAATGTATAGCTGACAAAAAAGAAAAAGGAGGAAGATGAAGAGAAGGGGGAGGGGGAGGAGAAGGGGAGAAGGAGGAAGAGAGAAGGAAGGGAAGAAGGAGGAGAAGGAGAGGCAAAAAAGAAGGAAGAAGAAGAAGAAGGAAGAAGGAGGAGGAGGAGGAGGAGGAGGAGGAGGAGAAGAAGAAGAAGAAGAAGAAGAAGAAGAAGAAGAAGAAGAAGAAGAAGAAGAAGAAGAAGAAGAAGAAGAAGAAGAGCTTAAATCCAGTTTCCAGCAAAGGTGAGGGAAGCATTCTATAAATTTTAGTGCTCATAAGGCTGATTTCCCACTTAAGTTTGTTCCTCTCTCTCTGCCACTCTTGAACAGATATAGGACAGGGGACAGGAAGCTTTGAAATGAGTGAGCCTCTACATGATATATAGTTCCCAGGTGAGCATACTTTTAAGACTGCTGTTTCTTATTCTAAATAAAAATTTCATTGGGTCTCTACGAATTTCAAAAGGTATCTTCAGTTAGCTGTTTCCCTATAGAACATTACATGCCATAGCATGGACTAGATGGAAATGCCCATCACAAGATCATATTTGATATATTTGATCATAATTTATATTTGATCTTGTCCATTGTCATTTTGAAGACCATTAGAGTGTATTGACATCATCAGTAATGACTGAGATATGTCTCCTCCTGGTATCTAGAATACAGCATGCAGAATTAGATGACTCATTGACTCATATGCTACCCATCAACAATGTGCCTGTCTTAATAAATGTTCTTTTGCTCTGGAGAAACTCCATGCCATGACTACTTATAAAAGAAAGCATTTAATATGTAACTTGCTTAGAGTATCAGGCTGAGTCCACAACCATCATGATGGGGAATAATGCACAAGACAGGCAAGCATGGTGCTGAAAAAGCATGTCTTATCTTCAAGTTGGATACAGATAGAGGAGGGGAGGGAAAGAAGGAGGGAGGGAGGGAGACAGGGAGGGAGGGAAAGAGAGAGAGAGAGAGAGGGAGAGAGAGAGAGAGAGAGAGAGAGAGAGAGAGAGAGAGAGAGAGAGAGAGAGAGAGAGAGAGAGAGAGAGAGAGAGAGAGAGAGAGAGAGAGAGAAAGAGAGAGAGAGAGACTGCAGACTGGACCTAATGAGGGTTCAGACTAGACCTAATGAGGGTTTTGA
The DNA here is from genome assembly GCA_902729485.2 of Mus minutoides. Classification (NCBI taxonomy): domain Eukaryota; kingdom Metazoa; phylum Chordata; class Mammalia; order Rodentia; family Muridae; genus Mus; species Mus minutoides. The sequence continues at coordinate 122,490 of CACVCL010018379.1, read as the reverse complement.
AACTTACACCCAGTGACATGCATCCTTCAACAATGCCATACCTCCAAATTCTTTCTTACCAGTTCTACCAACTGGAGATACACCATGAAAATATATGAGCCTATAGGGCTATTCTCATTCAAACTACATGGTATCCCTGGATGAGGAAGGATTAACTAGTCATGTAACTGCTCACCAAGTCCAGCCAACGGCACCATCCCTGCCTGACTCCAGGCACCTTCCATCTTTTTCCTGTGTTGTTCTTCTTCACACTGCATCTCAGAGCAGGGCTCATCCCTAGGCTGTCTTCTAGTTGGTGTTATGGATTCCACTTTTTTTGTGGGTTGAGCACCCTCATAGAAACAGGGGGAGGGAGGATGGGATAGGCTGTTTCCAGAGGGGAAACAGGAAAAGGGGATGACATTTGAAATGTAAATAAAATATCCAAGGCAAAGCTGTCTTTTGGGTGGGAGCTAGTCATCTCCTCACTCTCCTCTTCTTGTCTGTGTGATCAACTAGTGTGGCTAAAACAGGACCTTCCCTAAGCAGCCACGCCTTGCACCTCTCCTTGCAGGCATCTCTGCCTATGGATTTGCCCTCTCCCTAGTTTATAGACATTATTTGTGCGTGTCTCTGCTTGTTTGTCAGATACTCTACAGCCTGGTTCATAGTGGGTAAGAGTAATGCTTAATGACTGACTGCATCAGCTCAGGTAAGTAAATGTGTCTAGCTGTAGAGTGAGCTGATTTATCATGTTAAAAAGTTAAGAAACACATTGGTCCCCCAAGAGGAAGTCTTTTTGAGGTTTCCCTAAATACCCAGAATTTGGCCTTCAGGCTATGAACAAGATCTAGGATATGTGTTGGGTTTGTTGCTGGTGTTATTGTGTTCACAAAATGTGGGTCTTCATGGAGATGAGCAATTTGACTGGATTAGAATGATTGCATCCTACCCAGCTAAAACCAAAAGGCAGCAAATAACTGTTTCACAGTGAGTATTAGCAGCCTCCTTCTTGAAGTGTCATGAGAAGAGTGCACATAAAGTGTCAGTGGCCTTCAGGCAACATTTTCAGAAGGATCCTGGTACTTCTGTATCAATCACTCTGACTCAGAGTTTAGTGATCCCTGCTCTCTCTCTTTTTCTTCCTATCTGATATATAGATAAAAATATGGATAAATTACAGACAATAATAAGAGATTTCTGTCTCATGTCCTTTGCCTAAAGATGTCAACTTTTCTGATTCCAGCTTTCTCCTCATACCTTGAGTTCCTTTAGCTGTGTTTTCATAGTATGGAACCTTTACCTTTTCTAGGTGTGTCTTATTAGATAAGGTTGATTTATTGACCCACATTTGTACCTACTGCTTTCTTCTTCTGGTGGGGAATATACAGTATAGGGATTGGGACACACTAGTAACTCTTGTATGGCCAGCACACAGTCAGCGTACCTGGCTGAGCCAGGCAGTACATGGAAGTCCTGATCATACACCACATACATGTAGAAGTGCCCATATGAATATGGAATAATAAGTTAGTAATGGGAATAGACAGGTGCATAAATGGTTGTTCATGTGAACATATATATTTCTGATCCAGTCTGGCTGTTAAATGAAAGTCTTCATCTTAGCCTGACCAATTCATAAGAGTACGCTTTGAATACTTGCTAAAACTCTTGATGACCATTTCTCAAACTATTCTACCAGCATTGAACATTTCACAAGATCTACTTGCATTGGTTGTCTTATGAAAGCATCAGGTGAGGTCCTTTTGCTCCACCCCCAGGAAACATGAGTAAACAAGGAGAAAGGCTTGTGGGTGGTAGATTTCACTTCCGTTGATTGTCCTTGGCAGGAACAGGCAGGTGGGCACAGCAACAGGCAGGTGGGAGCAGCAGTAGGCAGTAGACCCACCTATTGTTACTGCCTGGGCTGGGTGGTTTGCATCAACTTGACACAGGCTGAAAGAAGGGAGCTTCAGTGGAGAAAATGCCTCCATAATATTGGCCTGTAGGGTGTTTCCTCATTAGTCATTGATGGGGGCGGGCCTAGCCCATTGCAGGTGGTGCTATTCTTTGGTTGGTGGTTCTGGATTATATAAGACAGCAGGATGATGGGCAGCCATGATGACCAAGCCAGTAAGAAGCACTCCTCCATGGTCTCTGCATCAGCTCCTGCCTCTAGATTCTTTCCCCGTTTGAGTTCGTGTCTAGACTCCCTTGGAAATGTAAGCTAAATATACCCTTTCCTCCTGAAGTAGCTTTGGCTATGGTGTTTCACCACAGCAATAGTAACCCCAGCTATGACAGTTGGTACCAGGATGGTGGGGTACTGCTGCGACAAACCTGATCATGTTGTTTTGAGGAGGACTGTGGAAGGACTTTGGAAGGTTGGGCTAGAAAACTCCTTGATTGTTGAGAGCTCAGGGAGGTGTTCGGTAGGAGCTTGGAAGATAATATTGAGAGCAGTGGAGAAGATGGAGGCCTGGCTTGTGACGTTTCTGAGGGAAGCAAAGACTCTACTGGATCCTTTGTATGAAGAATCTGTGGTGTCTGGACAGCTGGGGCTGAAGAATTGGCTGTGATTAAAAAGAGACCAGACCATTAAAGAAAAACCTGTGCTTTGCTGGGACAATAGATGCTGATCAGCTGAGACTTAAGAATCAGCCTTGATTAAGAAGAGACTAGTATCACTGAGTTGAAATCTACTGGGAAGTTATTTCCTTGGGGTGAAAACACAGAAACTGAGTTCTAGAAGCAGCCAACATTGTACATTGTGCTAGCAGCCAAACTTGGTGGAGAGTAAGAGTCACCCAGGTGGTCCTTGTTTTGAAGATATTAAGGGGTCAAGGACAGCAGCTGCAGTTTGACACTGTGTGGCAGGGCTAGAGTCCCTAAGCCGAGGTTAGCAGAGGATATGGGTGAAAGTGCAGCCCAGGCACTTCATGGGGCCCTAGCAGTTTGGGGAATGCCAATACCATGGGATGACCACCAAGAACAGCAACCACTGTGCAGCAGAGCCCGCTGTAGCCTATAAGACAAGCTGTGAGTGCTGCAGTGGGAAGAGCTCTAGAAGTGACCCAAGCCCTTTGGAGGAGCTCAAAGGAACGTAAGTGAATGCCATATAATTGGACATTACACTTTGGAGCTTGGTTTTGCTTTGTTACAATTATGCCTTTGCCCTGGTTCTTCCCTTTTAAAGAAAGAAAGTAGTTGATTTAATTTTGATTTTATAGGAGCCTATTATTGAGAGACTTTGAATTTTAAAAGACTTCAAAATCCCGTTCCTCCCCAAGTTGCATTGATCATCATGTTTCATCATAGTCATAGGAACCCTAACTAAAACACAGGCATTGTTCAGGTCTTGGGTTTCAGGGTCGATAATCTTAGACCTTTTGCAGCTTTTATACAGTCTAATGAGGTCAGGGTTCCTCGGGACATGAGGACTGATGATGTGGCAACTTCCAGGTAGCCCTAGATACACAGATTGCTCAACAGTTATCAGTAGCCAGTGTTACAGCTTTGAGCTCTTGGCCCCAAATCTCAATAGCTCTTTGGAACCCTTCCAGTGATCAGAACCCATAGCTTCTTTTCTCTGACTTCTGAGCATCCTTCATTCTTCTTCACTCTCAATTCCTCTCTTGCTATTTTATGCTTCAGCTGCCATTCTTCCTGCCCTCACTACTCTGAAGCAAGAGCAGGACATTTCTTTTTCAGTTGTCCCAAAGCCAGCTGTCATTCTCCCTTAACAAACCCACTCTACTTTTAATTGGTTCTGATGTTGCAACTCCAGGGAAGCCATCGATGGAGAGTCTTTCACTGTGTGACCTGAACAACCTCATTTTATACTCCAGAAGGGTCACAGCCACTGAGGCTTGTGTTTAAATCAAGCAAAGCTTTACCTTCTCAGTCAGCCCTAGGCAAAACAGTCTCTTTTCTGACTATGAAGAGAAAGTGCTCTCTTACTGTCTGTCATAAGTATCAAAGGTTACAAAGTCATGTTTCGATCTTGAGGCCTGTCTCTAACAGCCCAGGCTGAGGCTTGGGCTCAGCCCTTGCCTTCCGGAACTGGGCAAACTGTAATATCATTGAACTTCTTCCTCAAGGCATCTGTGGAGTGTTTCAGGTGGGTTGCATTGGTATGGGAATAGTCCATCTGGCTTTTTGACCATCAATCTGTATGTTCAAGGCAGCCAGGGGCACAAAGGGAGGATCTGATAACTGCTAACCAGGAAGTCAAATTGCTTCATCTCTCACAGCTTTTACTTATTAGAAAGCCTGCACACAAGAAGAACAGAAAGAGCTTCATTGGCCAATAGTAGTTTTAACAGTTTAACAGTATGAGCACTGTGTTAGCCATTTGTCCATCACTCCAGGGAAAGACATATTCACCCATCTGTCCCAAAAGTAATACACAGGAGCATTTGGGACACATCTTTCAAGAGTTAGACATTTTTCCTGAAAAATGTAGACAAGCTCTGAAGAAATGTATGCTCTCTGCTCTATAGCTGAGAGCTGCCATTCCAGGTTATTGCTAAAGGCAGGCTCCAAGACCTTCAAACAAATGGAATCATTTCATGTGCCCTCTTCTCATTGGCTTATTCTTAGTGCTTAACTTAAAGTATAAAATCCTTTTCTTAGGTTGGGTATCAGCTACGATTCTATAGAGAAATAAATACACATGAGTACATATATGCCCAAACGCAGGCAGATGCAAGGAGAAATATTTTAAGGACCTCTTCATGTGCTTATGGGTCCTTGGCAAGTCTGATATTTTAGGTTCACTGGAAATCAGGGGTGAGCCAACATTGTTATTCAAGTTCAAATGTTATCATAAGCAGATTACTCTCTTGCTCATGGGCTGTCAGATTTTTGTTCTGTTTTGATTTCAACTGATTAGATGGGACTCGATCACATTATGGAAGGTAAACTGCTTCCCTCATAGGGCACAATCTTATGTGTTAATCTCTAAAAGTTTTCTCAGTAGACTATCCATAACACTTTTGGATACATGTGAAATGAAGGCTCAGCCCTCTAGTATTAGTAACTCAGTATCTCAGTTCCTTCCAAAATAAATAGATGACAGGTAGAAAGATAGATAGATAGATAGATAGATAGATAGATAGATAGATAGATAGATAATAGGCTGAATTTTATATCTTTAAACTAACAACATTCTGTATTCATTAATTCGACCGTTGTGACTAGATTCTGGGACGAAGATTGTTTCTATACTTATGCCCTTGATGTCTGATATTTGACATAAGACTTCAGTGGGGACCATTAACAGTTTAAGGTGCAGCATAAAAATCCATTTGACTTTGAAAGAAGCTCATACATATTTCCTTTTTCCATTCTCAATGTCAATGGGCAACATCTTCCTGTAATAAATGAACAACATAGCCAATTTTAATTTTAGATACTTTGCAACATTGGGGTTAACATTATTATTACTGGACTTGTATGTAGGTCGTTAATGTTCACATAATTAAGTGGCCTCTTAGGCTTTGATATAGTGCTGTTCTATCTCAAGATCCTGCCAAAATATGGTTACCCTGAAGTAGTGGTGTGGAGAGCACCTTTCCTGGTATGCCACATTTTTTTTTTCTCTCTCTGCCTTGCAATTTAAGAGGTCCATCCTGTGACAAATTGCAGATTATATACCTTCTATTAAAGAACAGATATGGTGACTCTCCTAGAAAAGAGAAGTGATTAGTGATCAATAGGGCATGTTTGTCCATCATTGAAGAGATCAAAAGGGTAAATTATATCCATGATAGCATTGTTCAATATTTGCACAATTTTCTATCCACAGTAGCCATCTGATACCAAATCCCAGGCTTATGGTTTCACACACACACACACACACACACACACACACACACACACACCACACACACACACACACACACACACACACACACACACACACACACCTAAAAGCATGCTCATCCAGGGCAATATGTGTTGCCACAAGGGTGGAAGGATGAGATTGGGATGTATTAGCAGAGGTAGATTTATTCTCAAGGAGATGAAACTTCAGGAAACAACTGTTGGGTCCTTTCCAAAGCCCCAAGTGAGACCCAGGAATGAATGTGATTATGTAATCAGTTTCTTTGCAACATTTGTAAAAAGAAATGACCACAGTGTCTTAGGATGCTAATGTACACCTACATCAAACTCCTCCGTACTTCCTGAATTGTCACAAAGCACTGTGGTGACTACAGCACCTTTTTGAGATCCAGGTATCAGGGTACAGGTAGCAACCCTAATCTAGTCACTACTGATATTTTGTACTAGGCAGTTTTTTCTACTTGTTCCTCTATGCCTACCAATACTTCTGGCTTCTACCTATCAGAAGCCAATAGAGAAAACCCATTCTTTCCACAGTTGGAACAAAGTTTCTTGGGAAGACTACATTGGACTTTCCCACCCCACAAAGAACCATTGAATTAATGGGAAGTGGATTTATGAATAGTTGTTATGCTACATTGAAATATAACTATATTAGCATGGTTTCCACTATTACCTCAACTTCCCATAGAGCCAGGTGTATGACCAGATCCCAACACACACAGTGTCACTGAGAGAAACATCAGCAGGACCTGCCTCAGTCCTCCGAGGCTCTACACCTTGTGACCTGTGCAGAAAGAAACTGCAAAATGCTCTCTGTTCTAGCTATTGAATGATTCTAACTCACCAATAATAAAAATGCATTCTATACAATTGATTTAGATGACAGTCTGGTTTATTTGTCTTTGACATCATTAATAATATTGAAAAGCTGATGACTTATAAAGAGGAAATCTGAGAGTTCCTGTCTGAAACAATACTGGGATAGGTACCATAGGAGAGTGCTATGTAATGTTTAGTATTATTGCAATATTTGTTATCTACTTTAAATTCATTTATCCTTCTGCTATTTAAAGGAATAAAACAATGATACAATTTAGAATTAAAATGTATAGTGGAAAAATGAACAAGGCTTTCAGCATTTTCAAATTCCTGGCATGTTTGAAATTTAGGGACAAGAAATTAGAATTCTTAGAAATTATGATGTTTTAAACATACTTCTAAGAAGCTTCACCATCTATAATTTGTATAGCTCAAAATAGTGTAACTTGTAGAAAGGATAACAAGAAAGGACAGTTACAAAAGAAAATGCTCACCAATTCTCACATACATAGAGTACTCTGTATATGTCCTTAGGATGTTCTTCCAAGATCATGTGTCCCCAATGCAAAAGGAGTCCTTAAATAAACATTATCCACACAGGATTTCATGAGGAGCTGTTACCTAACTGGAAGATCCAAGTTTTAAATTATGTTTTCATTAAATATTCTTTTACTATGTAGTTCTTAGTAAGCACTACTAAATTACTATTTTTTTGTGGTTTATAATGACATTCAAAAATACTCATTAGAGCTGAGCATAGTGTTGTAGTTGTATGCATTTAATTACAGTTCTTGGGAGGCAGAGAAGGGTGTATCTCTGTAATCTCAGTAAGTTCAATGCCAGCCTGATCTACATAGTGAGTTCCAGGACAGCCAGAGCTAAATATGGAAACCCTGTATCAAAACAACAATAAGAACAAACATATCTATTTATAATATCACCTTGTATCTTAAATATATATTTATATGAATATGTACAATTATAAGTCTGTGTGTGTGTGTGTGGGGGGGTATTTATCTTCTTTTTAAGGAAGCACATATTTTTTCCAAGTTATATAAATTTCAGGACTTTCAGAAATTCAAAGCTGAATTTGGGATATCTAAGTGAATTCTGAGAAAAATAACTTGAATATTTAAAGAAGCCATTTCTGCATTTCTGGCTAGAGCTCCTATGAACAACCCCCTTTCTGGCCACCTGCTTCATTATGAAGGTGAAAGAGGCAGCTCTCATTTTACCTCAAGAAAGTAGGGATGCATCCATAGTACAACTCTGTAAGCCTGATCTTGTCCCTGCATCTCAGGGAACAGCTGGACAGTACCTGACTCTCAGATGCAAACCTAAAAGAGAGAGATGGGCTAGCTAGCTGCTCCGGCCACTGCAGAGAAGAGGTGACTACCACAGAATGCTTATTCAGACAGAAATGTAGAATGTTTCTAATGAGCCAGATGTGTGTGCTCACAAGTGAGAAATCACATGAAGCTCATTTCAGTTCTGTTCAGGAGGAGACATGATGATGACTCTTAAAACAAAAACACAAACAAACAAACAAACAAACATATCTGCATGGAATATTCTGAAATACCAGGGTTTAAAGGTTACCAGAATCCAAGGAAATGTGCCACCACAAGCGTCCTGATCAACCCAAAGAACTCCAAAGCACCCACAGGGATGTCAACACTCTTACCACAGTGCCAACCTTTAAATGGCAGCCAGATGTATTTAATGAAGTTAGATGAGAGTGAAAGGTGCAAACCTCTACTTCTCCTCCTGATCCAGCCCCTCCATACAAAAAATAGCTAGGAGATTAGGAGAAAAAGGCAGAAAGAAAAGGGAAGACACATATATTTTTGTATTGGTGGCCAACTAGCCTATAGAAGTTACCTGAGAAACAATGTTATGTCCTAAAAAAGGCCAGCTCTTAAAGCTGGCCCTGCTGCCTGGCAACGTAGATTTCAAGATGGTACCCAACTTAACTGATTAGGCTAGCTTACTGTGTTTTCACTGTTCATCTTGGAGACATGTTTGATGCCAAATTTCTGCTCTCTCTCTCTCTAGCATTTTGGTATGTTAAAGTGGGCTATGTGATAAGGTTTTGATGGAGACCTTTGTTCAGAACCTCTCATAAGTTTCCTGATTATCAAACTTCCACCTGCATTGTCTAAACTAGTGATAATGCAAGGGTCACCAAAGTTTGTGTCTAATTGCTCAAGACTTTGCCCACAGCGTCTTTCTCCTTTGTTAATTTTGTTTTGTGTCTTTTTCCAAAATAAATCACAGCTACAAAAGCTATCATAGGCTCAATCCTGTAGACTGCTCTGGCAATTTGTCGAAATTACAGATAATTTCTGGAACCCCCTTCATAAAGTCCAAGCTTTTCATGGGTTGTAGAGTGAACAGTCTTAACATTTTCCAAATGCAGGAAACTGTGATTATTTTATCTGTGACATTATTTTTGGCTTAAAGTATATGGGAAAACCACAAGGCTAATCTTTTTATTCAGACATAGCACAATCACACTCAGTCAATGAATGCAATGAGTCTAATTAGAGGTCACAGAAAGTAAAAATAAACATACATTCTGATGATATTCCATGAGGCGTAATTTCTTGGCACATCAATACCTTCTACACACTTCTACTGATTTCTCATAGTAACCATTGAAGACAGGAAAGGCAAAGATTTGTTTGTTTGTTTTACTGTTTATGAAAATAAAAAAAACCAAAAAATTAAATCCCACAAACTTCACTTTGAATAAGAGCTAGGGGCTGAGTTGTGTCTTCTGAGTCTGGGACCTGTCTGAACTTTCTTATTTTGCCATGGTGATTTGTTCCTTAACACAGACCGACAGGCTCAACTGAAAATCCATCGTTCTGTTCTCAGAATAAAAACGCTTCCATGCCACCACAGATATCTACTGCATTTCTATCACTGTGTGTCCTGCGAGATATTTGACTTATTGGGAGGGGGAGGTTTTGTTTAAATGAAGTATTTTCTCACTTAATGATCTTGGAGCAAACTAACCCAGGGGAATATTTATCCTGTGTCTCTATTCTCTTAGGTCCAAAAGAGCTCTAACAGTGGCCTGAGTACACCTCCTTCTTTACTTCATAGTATTTCAATCAAGCATTTGTTTGCTTGCTTGTGATGAGCACCAAGCCTAGTTCCTTGTCTTACTACTTTCAAACACATTGAATTTTAAGCATTTTTGAGTTCCATCTGAGTAAGAACTATCAGCTTTTCTCTAGCTCCAACAATCTTGTTCTTATGCTTTAGGGTTTTTCCCTTCACTGTGTCTATCGACTGTCTCTAACCCACTTCCATTACCTACATGTTGAATATCTATATAAGACCCATTGTGTGAAAAGACAAGAATATACAGTTTTAATCTGTGGAGAGAGAGAGAGAGAGAGAGAGAGAGAGAGAGAGATAGAGAGAAGAGAGGGTGACAGACAGAGTGAGAGATAGAGAGAGACAGAGACAGGGAGACAGAGGGGGATTCTTTTTAGATTGTTAATGTTGGAATCCTGTTTGCAGCATTACAATGATGGTTATATAAATACAACCTTTTCAAACTACAAAGTTGTATAATTAAATATGTAGTGTTTTCTTTTTTTTATTAGAGAAATTCTTCATTTACATTTCAAGTGTTATCTCAAAAGTCCCCGATACCCACCCCCCGCCCTGCTCACCTACCCTCCCCCTCCCACTATTTGGCCCTGGCATTCCCCTGTACTGGGGCATATAAACATTGCTAGACCAGGGACCTTTCCTCCCGAATAATGGCCAACTAGGCCATCTTCTAATACNGTGAGTACATGTTATGTGAGTTCTTTTGTGAATGGGTTATTTCACTCAGGATGATGGCCTCCAGATCCATCCATTTGCCTAGGAATTTCATATATTTATTGTTTTTAATAGCTGAGTAGTACTCCATTGTATAAATATACCAAATTTTTTGTATCCATTCCTCTGTTGAGGGACATCTGGGTTCTTTCCAGTTTCTGGAGATTCATTTTTACAATTTTGTATGAATACAGTACATGTGTGCAAGTAGACAAGTAGGTGTGGGAGTTAAAAGAGGACTTCAGATCTGTTGAAGCAGCAGTTAAGAGAGGTTATGAGCATCCTGAGGTGCATGTTGAGAATGAACCTCAGATCTGTGGGAAGAGCAATGTTCAGTGTTAGCCACTGTGTTTCTCCCCCGGTTCCTCATCTCGTCTACAAACAGTGTCAATGACCTTCGGGGAGTTGCTGCACTTTATTATGTAGGAAATAATTATTAGAAAAAAATCTTGTAGATGTTCAGAATAGACATTTTTTTTCTGAATATTTTTGATGGCTTGTTGTTGAGTTCAGGAATATGAGACCTCCATATCTGAAGGGTAATTCTACTTTATATCCATGTAGCAACTATCATTCAAATAACTTACATTCTAAATATGCAATTTTGTGTTGGTTGTTTAAAATTTAACACTTCGTACCTATGTAAATATTATTATGAATTGTTGTTATATCTTGTATTCAGGTCATAAACATGCCTAAGTATAATGAAAACAGAAATACTATTGCTACAAAAACAAATCAGCTAATTTTTAAAAATCAGTAAAAGGCTCTAGCGACTTACTAAATAACTCAAAAACATGTAAGTCTGTTTGTATATTTCAATAAGTTTTACACATTTTTATTAATTTTTGTTATTGCGCAAAGTAATATGATTCATTATGACATTTTCTTACATGTATATCATTATATTTGCTCAAAATATGTAAGTCTTAATGAAGAAATATAATTTCATTTGTCTGAATAACTGAGTTAATTTAGTTGAACAAACGACCTTGGAGAAAAAACAGAGAATATTTCTGAGGTAGATTTCTTTGCAAACTATTGAGAACACCATAAGTTACATTGATTTTGATATAAGTCTTGGGCCCTTTTTGTTATTTAACAGCCCTATTCACATAAAACTTAAGGAGCTAGGTTGATTGGATTTTCAGAAAGGTAACAATATAGGAATGCAAATTGTGCTCTTCATTAGCTGAATGAAATGTAAAGAGAGAAAGAAACAAATCCACAGAAGAGAAATGGCAATAGTTGGCAGTGATTGAATGAACTTGTCTGTGACTGGGCTCAAAAAAGCAACAGGAGTTTGACTCACCTCGTGAGGACAGAAGACAAGAAACAAACATAACCCAAAACCAAATATGCAACAAAACCTTTCGACTGAATAGACTTATTCTTGTTGGTGGAGTAAAATGTGCTCGCTGAAGGCAGTTGATTGCTCTAAAGCATGGCACCTGGCCAGTGGGACGCGATGGTTTTTTCCCCTTTGAAAGCCCAATTCCATTGCTTGGGTCTGTAACTCAGAGACTTTTAGGGCAACCGTGGTAACAATAGAGCAACTTCTCTGCTCTCCAAACCACCATTTCAAACCCAGGGGTCTCAACGTTCAGAGTAATCGTACCTTTAAAACAAACCCTAACTGATAGAATCATCTTGGGGGCAAGAAACATCCGATATAATAAAACCAACAAAACAAGGTACTTAAAAACCTAGGTTAGTAATGAATCTGCTTGTTCTGAAAAGCAGCAGCGTCCTGTGGAAAGAGGAAGCAACTCAGTGACTGAATGCTGTTTTTTCCACCAGACATTCCATTAAAGATGTTATTAATGACTCTTTATTTAAAAATTCTATGACAAAGGCATTGTTTTTCTCTGCCTTGTGAACAATGGACCAGAGCGATAGGCATGTGTTCTCTGGAACACAGAAAGGATCTCAGAGTGAATAGTGTGTCTTGTCTCCAAACCCCAGGCTCTGTGCCATTAGCAGGCTGCTCCCCGGGGCATTAAGACATTTAGTTTATAACCTAAAAGGTATCACAGCTATGGGAGGAACAGACTTGTCAAATTTAACCTTAGAAGGTGAGAGAATCAGTCAAATTTTTAGATTTGGCCTGTTGAACCGTGAAAAGGACGGCAATTGCTGATCATGCTGTCTGCTACTGTTGCCAAATGTCACAGCCAGACAAGAGTTCCATCCAAATGTCTCAAATACCAAATAGAGTAAGAGGATGACCCTATCAGAAGCTGGGCTCGAAATAAGCTCTGTTCTTATCTGCCCACAGTGCCCATGGTTATTGGCATCCAAGGTACCATACAACTGGTGCTGCAGCATCTCAGCTGCAGAGATCACATGCTGATGCCACTTACAACAAAGATAATTCCTCACACACCATCCACACGGCAGGAAACCAACATTCAGAACAACAGATCAAATGCATCTCATGTTTATAGCTATACAGCTTTTACCTAAGCACAAAGAAAATCTCACCACATAATACCGATGGGAACCAAGTTTTACTTCTGCTTATTTCTGGGTTCATTTTCTGAGAATACAAAAGAAAGGGATAGATAGATAGGTAGATAGATAGATAGATAGATAGATAGATAGATAGATAGATAGATGATAGATACTAAGTTCATTCTCTCTCTCTCTCTCTCTCTCTCTCTCTCTCTTTTTTGGTTTTGTTTTGTTTTTCGATGTCTCTGTATAGCCCTGGCTGCATTCTCTTTTATCAAGGATAGTGATTACAGAAAATCCAATCCAAAAGTTAATAACAATTCATTGCTACAGCCTATAGTGCTCATTCTCTCAGCAATGGTGCATTAATGGTACCTATTCTGTGCAAATACCTTTGGGGATACAAATATGAATAGAATACTGATTGTGCTTTTGAGAATTCCCGACTGAAAAGGAGATGGAGAAACTTACTCAAATTCTGCTAATCGTCTGTCCAAATGAAATCAGCATCATGGAAGAAGTAGGAACAAAATAGTGGCCTTTGTGGTAAACTTTAAAAGGCAGAGCATAACGTTTGGGCTTTAAACTCTTCAAAATCAGAGTCCTGGCTAGGCTATCGCTGAATATATATCATGCTGAAGATTAAATTCTTATGTGTAAAATTATCCTCAAAATGTCTATTTGATCATCTTAGACTTAAAGGGTATAGTGCATACAGATTTCTTCACAGACATCTAGGAAGTGTTGTTATTATGAAGAATAAAGCTATGGTTGTAAGGAATATAATAATCAGGAAAATAACCTCAACCCAAATGGACATTTGAAAGCTGGCTGGAAGAAATGACAGCACCAAACCAGATACAATGGTTGGCTGCAGTCACATTCATACAAGAAGGTACCTGACAGAAAATGTGGAGTGATGGAAAGAGTGAGATCCAATTCTGAAGCGATGACTACACAGATGTTAGGGATGACTGTGGACCAGGGAATCTATGAATTCACACAGAGCCACAGGTCAAAACAAGTCTATCCAGAATGCTCAGCTCTAAATGGAACATATATGCCACAGCTCTGCCTCGCAAGTCTCAGGGATCATTGAGGAAAATGAGACGGAAAGAATGCAATAACTAGACGTGGTGGGTGACTTACCAGGCAACAGTCTTCTGGATACAACAGGACAGTTGTATATATGAAGTCACAGCAGATGTGACAGCATTCATGAGTCCTGGGCAAGCTTAATCCAGACCAAATCACAGCATGGGGCAGGGGAGGTGGTCGTGAAGTCTCTTACTTAACCAAGGAGCTATAGCCAAGGAGCTATAGAATTTGATAGCTTCTCAGAGGGGAAGAGTATAGTCCCTAGTAAGTTGGCCACACTCTGGTGGAAGACCACACATCCAAAAATTGGTCTTGATAGGTCTAATAAAAATAAAAGGATAAAGTCACATAGTTTAGGTGGGTAGGGAATGGGTTGGTGGGGCTGGATCAGGGAAGAGTTGGGCAACGGGGTTAATACGATCAAAACAGAATTCTCAAAGGATTCAAAAAATATTTTTAAACAGCTTGTCACCTGTTGTATAAATATGGCAAAAGATATGTTTTTCTGTCTTGACATGATTGGTTATAGAACAAACAAATGTAGAATAACATGAACACAACATCCAGGTTTTGAATGTTCATAAGCCGGTTTGTTTGAAAATAGTACATACCTTTGTTTTCACACTGCCTGCAGCTGCTACAGACTAGCAGAGGGCTGGGTGGGGTAGCCACAGCAGAGACCAGACCATGTGTTCCGCACAGCCAAGAACGTTCACCCATTCACCCTTCACAGGGAAAGCTTGCCAGTAACTGGTTGAGAATGTCTTTTGCAGGCAATGGGATTACAAAGAAGGAATTTGAGTAGGAAGGCACTGACAGAGATGTTTACAGAACTAAACTTGCAGCTGATTTCCTGACAGGAAGATCAAGAGTCTATAAATTCTCAGATGAAAGAGATAAGACTAGCTAAGAGTGGAAACAGGGAATTTTATAGGGAAATGATGCTGGCTAGCCTATAACCTTATTTAAGCATTTTATTCAATTAATTATTTTCTTGTTATTATACACAATATTGGTTTTCATGAGGATATTTTTCTTTGCAATAGGTTTTTTCTTTCTTTTTTTTTTTTTTTGGTAGCCCAAAGATGTCCTTGAACTTCTAATCCTCCAGCCTCTACCTTTCAGATGTTAACATGAGATACAACTACCCACTGTGCTCAGTTTACAATTTTGGGAATTGGATACAGGGTTTTAGACATAATAGGTAAACACTATTCCAACTGAACCCTAACCTTCGTACCATCATGATGCTTTTAGATATGAATATAAGAATATAATCTATTGACACCCTATCACCCTCATCACTCTTTACCCTTACTAATATATACCAGTTAAAATGAATGCAATTGAAAATTATATTTTATAGGATCTTTCATTCATCTAAGATTGGCTGAGCATCTACTGAGGGAAGGAGGGAGGGAAGGGTTTCATTGTGTTGCCTGCTTGTTTTTCTGCACTATGCTCAGAGCTGGACTTGGTCCTAATGGGTTTAGTGGCCCAGCTGAGAATATCAGAGACAGGAACGGGGGGTGGGGGGGATAGTCCAAAATGTGAATTTCCTGGCTTGTTTCCTTCTGTATAACAAACTAGAGTTGATTTCTGGACAGCCCTGCTGTCTCAGGTAGCCACGCCCCGTCTTTCCTCCCATGAAACAAAATCTCTTTGTGTAGCTAGGATGTTTATCTCTACAGCCGTAGATTGAGCTTAGATGGGAAGTAAATATCTTGGAATCAAGATCTGAACTTAAGGGAGGCCAGTACCTAGTCAGCTTCCCTTTGTCCCAGTGTTAAATATTTTAGACACCAGATACCAAGGCAGCATTATTTACAGACCATTATCAGTGGCAGCCAGAAGAAATTAGAGAAGCCTTATCAGGCACAGGCGCTTTGTTTATGACTAGTCATTTGAGAAGTTATAATTGCTTTCTATACTTCTGGCAGGTTCTCAGTGTTGTTTTCCAATGAACAAATACCAATAATGCCAAGTTGGACTAAATGGCACATCAATATTTATCATCATACAGATATTTTTATTGTGTATTCATAGATCCGTTGACTCATTTAAGGCAACTGGTTTCTCTATGAATGACATTGAATGTGTTGGATATTTCTGATTTCCTGGACTTCAAACTTTGATTTAATTGTTCTAAGTCTTCTGCGCTCTATTCCAGGTGACTTGTTCTTTCTCTTGGATTATTGATGTTGCTGGGCATATAGGTTGTCATGTACCTTTTGGGGGTATAAACTTACTCTATTTGGGGAGAATTTTAGAATGGCCTAGTGATATAGGAAGTGTTTTTCCTCCCTTGCAGAAATTAGACTATTATTTTATGAGTTATTTAACTGATTCAGTGCTGGCCCAGCAACCATCAGCCATTCAACTAATAACAAATGTAGTGACCCTATTAAACAATAGGCCCACCCAGCCTCCAGCTCTTCCTTTCTCCTCATACAAGGCCCAATTCTCTGTTCCCACATACATCTTTTACTTGCTTAATTTATAGAAAAGGTTGATTTTATTTATTTTAGCATGCTCATGCATGATATACAGGAGCAACTCAACTAAGACTTGGTACAAGTTGACCCATTTTGCTTGAAGGGAAGGATATGTAGCCCATGTTTAGGAGAAGAGGCAGTTTTTCCTCATACTGGGCAGAAACAAAGACACATTGGGTTCAGATAGTCACTGTTACCATCTTGGGTGAATCCTGGGTGATGTAGATAAGGGATGCTTCTGCTGTTGACAGTGAAGAGAACTGGGTTCTTGTGTGACATCTGAAGGGGGGTGGGTCACTGCCTGCTTTCCATCCAGAGGGTCTGAGCAGGAACCTCTTTCTATCCTTTGTAATGAAACCAGACTATGGGATTTCAAGTGCCTCAAAACTGAGCTTGCCCAGGATGTGGGAGGTGACTCATAGGGTTTTGTAAGATTTCAAGTGAGTGCTCAGATATTGTAGCAATAGCCATATTATGGCTCCTGTATTATTCAATATAATTTTAGACCCAAATAGGCATTTCATCTTCTTTGGCAATTTGCATTTTGCTTTGCTTTTCTATTAATTTCTATGTTGACTTACACACTTTTACTTGATTACTGAGTAGTGGAGGTTAGCATCAAATTTTAGAAATATGCATGTCCCTTTATTTCTAAGCCTTTTCCCCTGTTTAACCCTCTCCTATTATTTAAAATGATGTAGAAATCTGGGCAAGGAGGCAACATGTCTTGTCCAGGGGAAAGGAAATGGTAGTGGAAAAATGCAGGTTGTATATTTTGCTGTTTGTCAGTGAGAATATTTTCACTTATCATCATTGATAAATAAAACTCCCTTAGCATCCATTTGATAAAGCAATGAAGCTGGAAGCTAGGATCCAGTTTTATATGGTTTTGTTCTGTTTGTTCAGGTTTTCCTTGTTTCCCTTCTTACAGGGAAAGAAGTTAACCATCTAATGCTTGAGGATGGGTGCGATTCCTCCTCACGTTGTTTCTTCTTTTCTGAATTTGCCAAATGCATAGTTTATTATTCAGGATATGTTAATCTGTCATCACCGATGCCTCTATGTTTAAACTCTTGTATTCTTTCATTAATCTTTCTTTATTAGCTCACATCTGGAGCTGACTGTGGGTGCATGATCCTAATGATCTTATTAGGCCTATGGGTGCAGCCCTCAGGGCCCAGGTGGCATGGCCCCCAATAATGTATTTAATTGCTTTGTTAAATGATATACGTCTTTTAGACCTTTCATTAAGTATGTTCCCTTTGTTACACGATCGTGCTACTTGCTCCAAGCCTGCCTCACTCTGGGGATCTTTAGAGTGCACTGGGGAGTCATACAGGAAAATAAGGTAGAAATTGAGGTTGGGGGTGTTGCCTGGTAGATGCCACTGTAGAATGTATCTCGACCCTGCTTTTGTGATATTATCGTTAGAAAATTGGAAGCAGCTCAAATATGAAACCTGTCTTCCCGTCTGGATATAAAATTATTATTTTCCAGATATATTCTTCTGCACCCAGCTTTTTCTCATGTCTCCCATCTTAAAAAAAAAATCCAGGGACAAAAATAGAGCAGAGACTGAAAGAATGGCCAACCAGTGACTGGTCCAACTTGGGATCCATCCAGTGTGTGGGCACCAAATCGCTGACACTATTATTGATACTGTTTTGTGCTTGAGGACAGGAGCCTAGCATGGCTGTTCTCCATGATGCTTTACCAGCAGCTGACTGAGCCAGATGCAGACACTCATAGCCAAGCATTGGACTGAGGTGGTGGACCAAATGGGAGAGTTAGCAGATGGACTTCACATAGGAAATCACATAGGAAGAACAACAGTGTCAATCCCCATGTCGCTCCCAGAGAGTGAGACACTAAAGAGCATACAAGGGCTGGTCCGAGGCCCCATATGTAGCACATATGTAGCAGAGGATGACCTTATCTGTCCTCAGTGGGAGAGAATGGACCTAATCTTGTAGTGATGTGATATCCCAGGGTAGGGGTATACCCAGCCGGAGATATTTTCTGAGGCAAAGGGGTAGGGGCATGGGAGCAAGAACTCTGCAAGGGGTGACAGGGAGGAGGCGACATTTGGGATGTAAATAAATAAAGTAATTTATATAAAAAAAGGAAATCCTAGTTGTACTGGCTAGGTTTGTGTCAACTTGACACAGCTGGGTTATCACAGAGAAAGGAGCTTCAGTTGGGGAAATGCCTCCATGAGATCTAGCTGTGAGGCATTTTCTCAATTAGTGATCAAGGGGGAAGGGCCCCTTGTGGGTGGTGCCATCTCTGGGTTCTTGGGTTCTATAAGAGAGCAGGCTGAGCAAGCCAAGGGAAGCAAGCCAGTAAGGAACATCCCTCCATGGCTTCTGCAGCAGCTCCTGCTTCCTGACCTGTTTGAGTTCCAGTCCTGACTTCCTTGGTGATGAACAGCAATATGGAAGTGTAAGCCGAATAAACCCTTTCCTCCCCAACTTGCTTCTTGGTCATGATGTTTGTGCAGGAATAGAAACCCTGACTAAGGCACTAGTCAAATATGTGTTTTCCTATACCAATAAAGGAAAGAAAAAAAATAGAGGACCAGGCATGTGTAGAAACTCATGTTGTAAATCTACCTTTTATGGATCCCATTTACATTTTGTTTTAGCATACATAGATCCTTACCTCTTATGGAACTTCTCTCAAGTGTCTGAACCTAGAGCTAGTAAGCAATGAGGTGAATAACATAAGGTAATCAATCATGTCTCTTCTGTATTTACCACCCTGTCTATCTCTCTTTACCCACTTAGTAGCTCATGGACTATTTCTGATGTCTTACTCCACTTTGTGCTATTATAACACAGTAACTAAGATCGGGCGATTTATAAAGGATGCAACTTTGTTTCTTACAATTCTGAAGTTTGGGAAGTTCTAGATTTAGTCTCTGACATTTAAGGAAGACATCCTCATACTGCAGGTAAAAGGACAAGAAAAAAATAAACTCCTCCTTGTGTATCTTTGTCGGGTTACTCATCACTTGCCAGATAAGAAACTACGGTGTTCTCATTGTCTCTTAAGTGGCCAAAGTCTTAATATGTTGGTAGCTCTTGAATTTGGGTGAGGAATCTTTTCAATCACAGCACCTGGAAAGACAAGGACTGAACAAATTAGTGTGTAATTTAACTAATGAGATGCACACCCACCCCTTGCTATTCATAGATATAACCCCAGGGATATATCCCATGCCCCAGTCATGCACTATGTATATTAAGTAAGTCACTATTTAAATACTCCCTATCTCCAATTTTCTTCTTAGGTTGCATTTCATACCTCTCTCCTTCATTGACTTTGGAATAGAAAAAAAAAATCTTCCTTTCTATACTGATAGTGGATAGGAATGGATAAGAAAGCCAGTCTGCAGGGATCCAAAGGAAAGATGATGAAATTCTGATACACTGGAAGACAGAGAAAAGCTCCTCTGCTGTTACCAAGGTGGCCACAGGGCCGAGCACAGGGAGACAGACAGATAAAGAATGGCTAAAAAGCCAAGTAGGCAGGGCTAAAATTTCAATCTGCTGATTGCCAAGAGTATCCTTAGACATATGTCTCATGTCTAAGCCTCACGATGTTCATGTGTACATGATGATATTGCTTTCCATCACTTGTGGCAGGGTATTTTGGTTTGTTTTCTGTTGTTTTAGCACATACCAGAATTAAACAAGCAAAATGGAGGAAAGGTTTAGCTTGGCTCACGCATTCTGAGCTGTCAGTCCATGACTGGTTGACTCTGTTGCTTTTGGTCTTTAAGGAAAGCAGCAGCCTGTGAAACGTTAAAGTAATTAGACCTATTGCTTTTGAATTTGTTTTTCTTATGTAAAAATGTATTAAATGCTTTCTATGTGCCAGGAACAGAATGATATTCTAATGATTGAGCATAAAACAGACAAAAGCCCACAGTCTCATTGTCTTATGAGAGCTTCCAAGTGGCAGGGTGAAAGCTACAGAAGAAGAAGAAGAAAAAAGAATTAACTATGGGTTTTCTTTTGTTTTGTGTTTTCATTTAACGGTAAGTGGTAGCATTCAAAATCAAGCAGCCTGAAGGTATGTATTAAAAGAAAGTGTTGATTTTGCTTATTCATTTTAAATGTTTAAGCTAAGCATAGCATGAAAAATAACATTAATATTTAAAAGCTATGAAATTACACATATCATAAGACTACAAAATCATGATGGAAAACTAAGAGAAAAATAACACATAGTCATAAAAAAAACATTAAAATGTTGACCTAATCAAGTCATTAACAAAAAAATTTTCAATTTTTTTGATAATGTGTACAGATATGTTCTGTCTTTAACTCACGTCTGGATGATTCCACAAAACCATTTCTATTAATGTAAGCTTTCATTTAGAGCATACACTATCTCTACTGCATGAAACATCAATGTATTTCTTCTATATTGATATCTACCTTTTCCTATAGGATGTGGAGCTTCCAGTATGTCCTATTGAATACCATCCACGTCATGTGGGCACTCCTAGTGTTTTCCTTGCAATCATGTCAAACTTGGAACAAAGTTGTATGTACAAGAGAAAGGGGGTTTCCCCAAAGCATCTACATTTCTAGCTTGAAGTCCCATCACCTTGAATTATTTGATGTACATTTGCAATACATGGAACATTCTTCTACATACCCAAAATTCAGTAATTAAATCAGAATTAACAATAATACATGAAAGCTTGCTCATCTTTAGATTATTAAAAATGGAAACTTCACCAGTTGTCCCAATAATGTCTTTTAGTCAAAAAGCATGCACTTCTGAGTCTCATCTTGCACCTACTTGTTGACTGCTGAATTTCCTAGAAGCTAGAGCAGAGCTTTGGCCTAAATGACTAAACTTAACAACAACCATGCCATTGTTAAGCTTTGCATCAGGTGCTTTGTAAAGCACATGCCATTTATGGTTGATGAAATATTTCTTTATGATTAAATTGAAATTATATATTTTTTCAAGACTATTACAGGTGAAATAATGTGTTTCTTCCTGTATCTTATCAGAGAGCCCATGGTATTAATTTGACTGATTTTGAATGATATTTACTTTGATAAAGGGATTCAGATGTTGTTCACCAGTCTTTTTACTGCAATGTTACACTATCCTTCTTTGTTGATTATAAATGTATAAAAAGTGTATTTGATATTAATATCCCATTGCCAATCAACCTTCAGTCATTAACACACTACTTATCAATATAGTCATATATCCTTGTGAGACCCTATGTTTTTTTTTTTTTGAATGAACCTCATATGTTGTTCTCAATATTTTAATACTACAATTGTGTTTAGTATAACCAGGGGAACTTTCCATACTCATTTAGAATCTTCCCACCATTCCCTAAGCTTCTCCACATGTCTTGCCTCATGTCATTTCAGGGCCTTCTTGTTCTTTATTGCACCTTTTCTCTCTGCATACTGTCCAATACACACACACACACACACACACACATCTTCTAAACAGCAGCTTCTTAGGAATCCTTAGGGGAGAATGGTAATTAAGGATGATGGTGTGGTAATCACTATTGAGCTGTTACAGCTCTCTATGATCATTCAGCAGAGAAAGAGATCTGGTGATAGATTTAATTGCAGTGGAAGGAGCCAGAAGGTCTTGGTTTTATCTGAAGAAGTTTGGGGAACTATAGTCAAGAGAACAATCCATCTTAGACAGAATTAATAGCAAGTACTGATGAACACTTAGAAGCTGGGGTAGGCAGTTGAGCATGTATGATAGAGAGGGCAATGACATGTTCATCAGTCTGTCATGCCCATATGAAGAAGAGACCATAGACTTTTTGATTCTTGTAACTCTGTGAGGTCATGAAGATATATCTGCTGATTATTTTTACCTGTGAAGAATAGGAAAAGTGCCAAAACTTGGAGACTAAGTCAAGAAATCACATTCAGAAAATCTACATCTATACCCACAGAGAAATCAAATATATACCCTACTATGAACCTAGACAAAAGTATGAACTACACATTTATTTCTCAAAAGTTAAATATTAACAAGAGAACTTCTAAAACCAGATTTCCAAATGTTATTCTCTGTCTCTTTGGGTTCCCAAAGTTTTCAAGACATGTGCAGACCAGAGAATATATATTATTAGATTTTCTTTTTTTTTTCTCTTTATTAGATATTTTCTTCATTTACATTTCACGTGTTATCCAGAAATTTCCCCATCCCCTCCCCCATCCCCGCCCTGCTCCCCTACCCACCCCCTCCCACATAATGGCCCTGGCGTTCCCCTGTACTGGGGCATATAAAGTCTGTATGACCAAGGGGCCTCTCCTCCCAATGATGGCCAACTAGGCCATNTCCATATATGCAGCTAGAGACATGAGCGCAGGGGGAACTAGTTAGTTCATGTTATTCTTCCACCTATAGGGTTGAAGACCCCTTCAGCTCCTTGGGTACTTTCTCTAGCTCCTTCCTTGGGAGTCCTGTGTTCCAACTAATAGCTGACTGTGAGCATCCACTTCCGTGTTTGCCAGGCACTGGTATAGCCTCCCACGAGCTATATCAGGTCCCTTTCAGCATTATCTTGCTGGCATATGCAATAGTGTTTACTTTTGGTGGCTGATTATGGGAAGGATCCCTGGCAGCCGCCGTCACTGGTTGGTCCATCCTTTTGATTCAGCTTCACACATGATCTCTGTAACTCCTTCAATGTGTGCTTTGTTCTTAATTCTAGGAAGGGGCGAAGAGACCACATTTTGAACTTCATTCTTCTTGAGATTCATGTGTTTAGTTTATACAAGATTATAGTTTTTTGCCGGGCGTGGTGGCACACGCCTTTAATCCTAGCTCTTGGGAGGCAGAGGCAGGCAGATTTCTGAGTTCGAGGCCAGCCTGATCTACAAAGTGAGTTCCAGGACAGCCAGGGCTATACAGAGAAACCGTGTCTCGAAAAAAAAAATTATAGTTTTTATTCATTCTTTAATTCATTGAGTAATATATATATATATATATATATATATATATATATATATATGAACACATTGTATCTACTGCCAGTAAATAACTTATACAAATAAATTTATATCTCAATATGGAATATAATTTTATATATCTACAACCATTACTTAAATATAAATACTTATAATTTTTCATATAGTAAATAATAACATTTATATAATGCATATTTGTGTGTTTGTACAATCATTTCACTTGTTTAATTAATTGTTATAATTTAAGCTATATAATTGACACATAAGTGCTAGTCATATACATATCAGTTAGTATATTTTTATCATTTCTATATTACAAACAAGAAAATTGAAATTCAGGCACTGTCAATGAAATCTGGAAATCAAACTCTTATTCATGACT
The DNA here is from genome assembly GCA_902729485.2 of Mus minutoides. Classification (NCBI taxonomy): domain Eukaryota; kingdom Metazoa; phylum Chordata; class Mammalia; order Rodentia; family Muridae; genus Mus; species Mus minutoides. The sequence goes on along the minus strand of CACVCL010018379.1, from coordinate 98,590 downwards.
AAATTTAATCTGTTTTATTGTAATAAGTTACCAGTTGTTTTTTTTTTTTTAATCTAAAGCTTATATGGTTTAGTATAGAACTAAATACTAAGGCTGACTGATACTAAATTGTGTGTTCTTTATCCAGAAATAGCCATCAAGTCCCTGGGTTGGCCTGCTGTGTAATTCTAATTGTCTCGCCCTCAGTCTTTTGCTTTTATTCTTTTCTCTATTCTAGCAGCTTAGTTGATATTCAAATCTCTAGGAAGTGGAAGACAGATTTAATTTATGTTAGTAAAGCAATGTAGAATTTGAAATGATTGAAGGGATATCCAATACCCTTTTTAGACATTTTAAGAAGAAAAGAAATCACTTAGACAGTGTCTATATTAAAAAGGTAAAACTTTCTTTTTTTTTTTGATATAAAGTTTACCATGTTTAAGGAGGATAGCACATGCCAATCAAAAACCAATTTCCTCACCAATAGAATTGTTTTCCAAAGACATGACTCAGTGATTAGCCTACGGTGAGACACGAACACCCAGAAATGATTGTGAATGGCCATATCAGAGTTTCGTTACATTCCTATATAAAGTGATATGTAAAATATACTAAAATTTTGCAGTCTCACCCAACCTCCCCCAAACACAATACTTTATACCCTTAAGAAGTTTAACTATAAATCATACATAAATAAAGGGGGTAACCTTTGTACCCTTTTTACATAAACTGCAAAGCCAGACTTAGTCCACAGGCCATAGTTTTCTGACCCTTGATAAGATTAGAATATTCTTTTTCATCTGGAAATGACAGATGATAGTATGGAAGGATGAGGGAATGATTCTATCCTCGTGGAAAAGAAACATATTAGCATTTGTCTCATGAACAGCACATTCTAGTGTCCTAGAAACTATCTTGAGAGAGGGGAATGAGATGCCTCATCAGGTAAGCTGATATAATCCTGACTATCATCAAGCGAATAGGAGCTGTGGATTTCTATTCTTCCATGTTTATGAGATACGGAGGTTGAACATACATTGTACACGTGACATAATATTAGAAATGAAATATAAAGCTCAAAGCCAATTCCACAGAGTGTTGGTAAACACAGTATCATAACTGAGCTGCATTAACAGCTTTATTTGCAAGGCATATACAATTTAACCACTTTCGGATACAGTCTGATAATCAAACAAAGCTGATTGCTCTCTTGAATGCCTTGAGTGCCTAAAGGGTCTTTGAAACCCGAAGGCTTCAGAGAACAAATGATCCCAAAGAGCTATGATTGTATACCACGGGTTTGATCAAGGAATCATGTTATATGACAGAAACACATTTGCTAGAATGAGACTAGTAAAGAGCCTAGTTCTAAGAGGTCCAGTTTTGTATGCTGAGAAGACTGCAATGGAGAACAGAGTGAAATGTCTTATTTTAAAATATGATTGCTGTTATGGATTCTATGGTGGTGACAAGAAACAGGTCACACAGATAAGTCAATATTCTGTGATTTAATATTGCTCCTGCGTATCATGAAATCTGGTCATACCTGCATCTCTGCATCACCCGCACTTCAGTTCTTTCTTCCACTTGTTCTGAGAAGGGAACTTATAAAGAGAACGGAAGATGACGTAAAGAATTGGTGGTAGTCTAGTGACAAAAATGAATTAAGTGTATTTTATCTTAGGTTGAAAGTGAGGAAGAAAAGGATTGAAGAGTATTTCGTGATCAGACGGGGGTAGTGATCTTTACATTTTACTTTTAATTAAAGGGGTCACAAAGTGAGTTATATCATAAATGTGCTCCTGTCCGTATTGCACAAACATAACATTATATAAATTATGATTCTGCATCAGAGTATAATTTCATCAAGAGAACTAATATTAATTTTTATCAATTACACTTAAATATAACTGGAATAATGGTACTGACTGGCATCATAGATACTCATAATTCATGAGATTCTAGATTACATCAATACAACCTTCCCCCAAATACTCTACTGAATGTAAAAATAAATTATAAATATATACTGATCATGTTGCTTACAGTTGAGCTAAGTAATGGCCAAATGAAAACTATAACCATGCCAAGCCTCAGGAGGGTACTAGTGGCTAGGGTATCTATGGCTAACAACACTTAGGAGAAAACATTTTTATAAGAATAGCACTGACTTCTCTTCCATTGTTAATGTAAAGAAATCATAAATTAACTGTTTTTTTCAGAAGTAATTTTTAAACCACTTGAATATCATATTAGGACAGATTATAAAGTACAGTTAGACTATTAGGATAAATTATAAAGTATAGTTATCTAACCTCTTTCACTTCTTAAACAAATTAAATAACTGTTTATAAATGCAAAGAGAGGAGTTTTAGAGTCTGATTAATCTGAGTTCAGATTTTGCCTGCTATACCCTGGGCATGATTTCCTGGAAAACATTTCATTTTTCCTTTGCTCACTTCACTCGCCTATAAAATGTACAATCATAACATCTTCTCACCCTCATTCTTTCTCTTTTCCATTTGCTCACTCAATAAATATTTAGGGTGCATCTGTACTGATGCAGATGTCATGTTAGAACACAGTAGGCAGTAAATTTGCTACTATTGTCTCCTTTAAAGAGCTTACAGTTTATGGAGTTACAAAGCCAAACCATTATTAAACAGTTCCACAAATATTCAAGTACAGACTCTGATAATCAGTTTGAATAAGAACAAAGACTTCTGACAGAAGAAGAAGATATTGCTGTGTGTGAGGGATGAATGTGGATTTGGAACAGAGCAGGGGCTGACTTCAAATAATATTCTTTTTTATGTGTCACGATAGCTGACTAATTTTTAAAATTTATATCCTTCTCTTTTTTAATACATCCCACCCACAGCCTTCCCTCCCCCCTCCCCTCACATCACCCCTCCCCTTTCCCAAGATCCCCTTCCCCAGATCAGGAAAGAGTAGGCTTCTTAATGATAACAACTGAACACAGCATAAAAATATGCAATAAGACTAGGCATGAACCTTCCTATCAAGGCTGAACAAGGTAACCCAGTAGAAGGAACAGTTCCCACAAGCAAGCAGAAGAGCTGGAGACACACCTCCCCCAACTGCTAGGGGTCTAACAAGAACCCCAAGCTAAAAATCCACAGCATATAAGTAGAAGACCTAGTGCAGACCCATGGGGGCTCTGCAATTGCCACTTCAGCCTATCTGAGCCCCTATGAGCCATGCTTAGTTGACTTAGAAGGTCCAGTTCTTGTGGTGTCCTTGACCCCTCTGGCTCCTACAATCCTTCCTGCCTTCTTTTGAGGGGTTCTTTCCCTAATGTTTGGCTGTGGGTCACCGAGTCTGTTTGCATCAGCTGCTGGAGGGAGCCTCTCTGTTGATGATTAGACTAAGCACCAATCCAATGAGTCTATCAGAGTATCATGAGGGATAATTTCACCAACTTTTATGACACTAGAAACAATTATACGGGGTAAGGCAGTTCAGAGTCAGGAAGACAGACATGCTATGTACTCATGTATTGGAGGATATCAGCGATATCAGCTCTTAAGTAAAGGAGAATCACACTCTGCTCTACAGATCTAGAGGAGTTAGATAAGAAATTTCAGTGGTGGATATATGGATCTCCATGGGAAATGAAAATAGAACAGATTTTGAGGGTGGACTGGGAGTTGGTGGGCATGGGATCAGGAATGATCAGGCTGGGGAGACAGGGACAAAGAGAAAGACAACTAAAATAGGTGAGAATTTAGAAGTGATGTAGAAATTTAGTGTATTGGAAACTTCCTGGAACCTATGAGGCTAACCCTAGTGAGCAGTCCTACTAATGGAAGATATGGAGCCTTAATTAGCCCTCTTCTGTAACCAGGCCAGGATTCCAGTGGTGGAACTGGGACACCAACTGCACCACAAAATCTATAACCTATAAGCTGCCCTGCCTACAAGATGCACTGGAACGATGCTAGATCAGAGTTTGTGGGAGTGGAAAATAAATGACTGGCTTAGCCTGAGGCCCACACCACCAGAGGGAACCCATGCTCAGGACTGCCTAGATGGTCACAGTCTGGAAGCTATATGGTCCAGAGACCTAGAACTTTCAGGATAGCATTTGAAATGTAAATGAAGAAAATATCTAATAAAAATTGGAAAAAACCAAAAACAAACAAGACTGAGAAAAACAAAAAAGAGAAACACTATTCTAAGAGGAGGAGGAAGTGTGCGCAAATGCTTAAAGTTAAAAAAAAAAAGTGGGGGCTGGTGAGATGGCTCAGGGGGTAAGAGCACCCGACTGCTCTTCTGAAGTTCAAATAAGTTCAAATCCCAGCATCCACATGGTGGCTCACAACCATCCGTAACGAGATCTGGTGCCCTCTTCTGGAGTGTCTGAAGACAGCTACAGTGTACTTACATATAATAAATAAAATAAATCTTTAAAAAAAAGTGGTATTCAAAACAATAGTGTCATGAGCAGAGTTCAGAGAGGGGTGAACTCTGATAGGTAATGAAATTGGCTACATGATATTGATAAAATTATAAAGGCCTTGCAAAAAGTCTTTGACAGTTTTTCAAAACCAGTGGGAAATTACCCAAGGGTTGTAAGTATATATGTAACATAACTGAGTTGGCATTTTAATTTAGTTTGCAGTGTGGAAACCAATGAGAACAGAATAAAAGTAGACCCTGGGGTCCCTGAAGACCCAATAAGATTTTGAATCAAGAGAGTTACACTGATGGTGGAGAAAAGTAGGTCAAGTCAAGAACAATAAGACAATTAAATCTACTGGATGTGGTAAAGAAAGGAATAATTGTAGAGGATGAAGGTGGTTATAAGAATAGGATATGCAAACTTCTGGCCTCCATATACATAGAGGTTTATAACTTATATATGGAGACTCCATCTCTTTTTTATTAATTATTGTTATTACATGTGCAAGAGGTGTATATGAGAGGGCTTGAAGTGGGGAAAGGAAGAGAATTATGTAGTCCTATTATAATCTAAAAAAAAAAAAAACAGAAATAATTTGAAATAGAGTAGAGACTTGGGAAGATGGAGATCTTAGAATTCAGGGTGAGAGTAATTTTTGAATATAGCTTAAACCTGATGGGAAAGTGCTGTGCATGGCTTTGCCACATACGAGATTAATCAATCACGTAGATAGATACAAACCCATCACTCAAAAGCACATGTATGACTAAAGACAGGAACTTGGGAACATTAGATACAGTTAGCTATTGGCTATTGGAACCAATGTATTGAAAGATGAATATCAGGCAAATGAGAAATTGTTGTACATAAAGCATTTACCAACAAGCCTGACAACCTAGGATAAATCCTCAGGATAAACATAGCAAAAGGAGAGAACCAAATTCTACAAGATGCCTTTGACTACACGCACGGGCGCGCGCACACACACACTGATGCACACATGCTCAGAGGAAGAGAAAGAGAGAGAGACACAGACAGACAGATAGAGACAAACAGATACAGAGAAACAGAGTCAGAGAGACAGAGATAAAGTCAGAAACAGAGACAGAAAGAGAGAAATCGGTGATAAAAGGTGAACTTTCCTAGAAAAATAGGACAAGAGAAGCCATGCACACATTTGTGCTTCTTAACAAGTACTTCAGAGAAATAACTTTGGTATTATATATCAGATGTGAAAAACGAAGAATAGTGAGGAGTAAAACACAATATTCTCATAAAATATAATTTAAAAATCCATTATTTGAAATTGCTACCTTAGGCTAAAACTTCAGCAAACCAACTAACAAAGCAGTGGATTCATAGTTATTAGTGGCTAATATTAGCTCCTTTGATTTCCATGCATATAGTCTCTGATTTAAAATGGGAAGACAAGAAAAGCCTTCTATATTTTGTCATACTTCCATGGCAAATGCTAAAGTTAGCCACTCGGTAGTGCTCCTGTAAGATAGAAAGAGGACAGAAAAGAGGGAGAGAAGAAAAGAGAAAGCCTGAATTTGTGATGATCCATTTCTTTCTCAAATTAAATTCCAAATTCTGTTTCACAGTTAACACTGCTGTAAAACTGAAGTTCACTGGGAATGGGAAAGCTTAGTTCAAACAGCTCCACTTTCAGACACATCACTTCTCAGGAGGCACTCAGATGCAAATAATAGATGAGTTGCACTTAATGGTTCTATTCACACTAACACATATATAGTTCTCTCTGCCGGGTCTAGTTCTTGTCTGGATCTATTGAAATATAATTGAAAGCTAAGTGAATTGTCTGTGTTCATGGTCATAAAAATGATTTTATATAAGTATACTTTGTGAAGTGATCTTCAAAATCAAGATAATTAACATATCTACCACTTCACATGATTATCCCTTTTTCTGGTGGTGAAAATATTAAAAATCTACTCTCAGGAACATTCAATTACACAAGTCATTGATTATGGCCTCTATCATGAGCTTTAAGTCTCAAGAGCTTAATCATCCTGTCACTCGAACTTCATACATACTGGACAAAATGTCTCAAGTACTCCTACCCTTTGACCTTGGGTAAATAGTTTCTTACTCTCTTGTTTTAATGACTTTCAGTTGTCAGATTCTATAAACTCTACACATACTTGACATCATACAATGCCATGTCTTTCAATACATGGCTTATTTTACTTTGCACAGTGTCTTCTAAGTTCATCCAGGTTGTATATATCCACGTGTGTTTTAAATGTTAATTATGATCTTGTTGTGTGTGAAAATTCTTTTATCTATCCATACGGTGAGAAGTAATTAAGGTGATGAGTTTATTTTCTTTGAACATATAGTAGTGGAGTTATTTAGTCAAAATTTGGTTTTGCTGAACCTGGATTCTGCTTTCCATACTTGCTAGTCTGACTTGCGTTCCAGCCAACACTGTCTAAAAGATCATTTCGTCATCGTGTCGCCTAAACGTATCTCTTATCTTTTGACTCAGCCTACTCATCCATTCTCTTATTATTGATGTATATAGCTCTAAAACACTATTACTAGATAAATAAACTTAACTTTATCACCCTGAGACTTGGAGCATGTGAATAGTTGGTCGACATCAGATGAAAGAATCTATGTCAAATCCAAGACTAAACCCAGAAAGTTAGTTTCCACAGCTATTGTTTTAAGCTGAATAAGTGACCACCCCATTTGGAAGTTGTATGTTATCAATCCCCCTTGAGTGCTTCAGAGACAAATTAACTCACTAACACAAAGGAAGGGAGCAACAGCTACCAATCAGCTAAATATGAAAGTGACTCCCATCTTTTATTAATCCTGATAGTAGTAATACTCATTTATTAGTTACACAATGATAACCCCCTCTTCTTGGTGTATTTTCTCTAGTTGTTCATGCACATGCTGTTCTTTGTAACTGTTCAATCCTAACAACATTATGAATTTGCCTGGTGGACATTATATTAAGCACAATTAACCTGCGATAGAAGAAAATTCTACAGTATCTCACTAACATGTAAAAAATCTACCAAAGTCGTGTTTATAACATTTATGGAAGAAGAGAAATTGTCGAGGAGGATGGAAGTGTGTGTCCCTCCGTTCTTCTTGGAAGTCCTTGGCCACTGACCCTGCTTGTAAGGACAAAGGGAGCAGAAACTGTGAGAAGATTTCTGACAACTGTTGACTATGTCAGGAAGAACTTCCAGAGACTGCTGCAGCAGCGATATGACTCTACTTTATTTTTCCAGGGGTAGGGTATGTAGGAGTTTTTAGAGGTTTCGCTGGAAAGGGCTAATTGGTCATAACATCATGTAGGTTGGAAGGGCTGATTGGTCATCATATAGTAGCTAATTTTCAGGCCGGTGTGCTGAGTTATGCAGGGCTTGCAGAAAGTTCTCTCTGTACAAGGTAATTTTTTCAGACAAAGCCAGCTACTCATATTCAGGCACACTCTCCAGACAGGATCAGGCATAGAAAGGGAAGCTCCACTGAGAATGGGAGTCCTCCATTTGGGACATCAGGGGCTGCAACATTAATAGCACGGTTCTCCAATAGAAACAAAGGAGGGTTAGTCAAAGGCTTCATAGGTCCATCCAGATACAGAGAAGTGGTTCGAGAGACTGACTTTGCAGCATCCTCAACACACTAATGATGCAGTTCAACATTTATGAAGAGTAGACTTTTGAATGTTTCAGCACAAAGTCATGGTTGTGTTTGAGATGACACATTTATTAGGTAGATGTAATTATTATTCTACAATAGAAACATGGATTAAAATATTACATTCTTCTCTAAGTAATATTGTCAATTAAAAATAAAAGTTTTAAAAGCCTGGCTACGGATGTCAAATCAATTACACAGTGTCGCAAGAAACATTGTCTTTATAGAATCCCAATGATGGTGGTTAATTTTCAGATGGAGATTATGGAGGAATGAAAAAGAATTCAAATTTGACAGAAAGACAGCACCTCCTGTTTCATTAGAACAAAGTTTGTTTTTTGTTTTTTGTTTTTTTTTGGTCAGAGGAAGACTAAATCCTAACCAGCCTGCATTTCTAGGATCTTGACAAGTAGCTACTCTTATCAGATTACACTATCCCTGTTATCTATAATCTGATTGAGATCATATACACCAAAATAGTTCTTAACAGCATCTGGTAGAAGGAGCACAATCATAAAGCTATCACCCATGAGAAGAAATGGCGAGGGTTGTGAAGTGCATAGCAGGAGCATGGGCACCTGGAGGCAAGCTATTGCAGATTTTATGTTAGTGGTCTCACAAGCAAAAGTACAAGCAATAAGAGAAAGATGGGGGCTCTAACATTACATTATTTAGTAACCTGAACCCATGAAGATAATAGACTTCAAATACAAACAGTTACAATAGTCTATGGAAATGAGTAAGTCTGATGACTCTAGGTTTAAATATGTCGCCTTTTAGATTTTGACCTTGAGGATGGGCTTTCATTCCTTGACTTGAGAACGAGGTATACAGGGAACTATAGTAATCTGAGACTAAAGAGGATTATGAAATAATTCAGGCTCACAACTATATTAGTTTTTCAAGATAATCCTTTTTCAGTCATCAGCATGATGGTGAAACAGAAGATCTATGATCCACTGCAGGTCACTCCAGATATAGATATCATTATCTGTGATATAAAGATTGAGAGAAGCCTTGCTATAGGCAACAAGGATAAATAGAGCCCTTGTAAAAGAGGTATATATTTAGAGAACATTCTGAGACATGATGCATCTAAAGCATTCATTTATTACAATATGCTGTAAGGTACCGACTCTCAACTTGAGGATGGTGAACTCAAAAATACCATCAGAAAACTGATATTTACATTACAAGTCATAGAAGTAGGAAAATTACAGTTATGAGATATCAGCAAATATAACTTTATGTTTAAGGGTCACTGCAACTGTGGAACTATAAGTGTTGCAACATTAAGAAGGTTGAGAACCACTTACAATATAAATGGTCAATTAAGGTATACATCTAGGTATACAGAAGAGCATTTAACATATATTCTTGGAAATATGTTACCACGGGCTTAATTACAGTTGTGATAAACGTGTATTTTGTCAGTCACAAGAGCTTAATGGACAAAATAGATTGTATCCATTCACAGTATTATATGAGACACATTACTTATGTGCTAATGGTTTAATTTATCATTGGTCAGTATGCCTATAGATTTGAGAAACTTGAAACAAATCCAGAACTGATCAAGGATTCTAAGCTGTTAGTTTAGGACATACTGCCACAAAAACTAGAGAACCAACCTATGGGAGTTAATTTTTTTCAACTTTTATGAGATATTTTCTTCATTTACATTTCAAGTGTTATCCAGAAAGTTCCCTATACCCGCCCCCCTCCCCGCCCTGCTCCCCTACCCATCCACTCCCACTTCTTGGCCCTGGCGTTCCCCTGTATTGGGGCATATAAAGTCTGCATGACCAAGGGGCCTCTCTTCCCACTGATGGCCAACTAGGCCATCCTCTTCTATATATGCAGCTAGAGACATGAGCTCAGGGGGTACTAGTTAGTTTATGGTTATTCTTCCACCTAGAGGGTTGAAGACCCCTTCAGCTCCTTGGGTACTTTCTCTAGATCCTTCTTCCTTGGGAATCCTGTGTTCCATCTATAGCTGACTGTGAGCTTTCACCTCCATGTTTGCCAGGCATTGGTATATTTTCCCCCGAGACAGCTATATCTGGGCCCTTTCAGCACCATCTTGATGGCATATGCTATAGTGGGAGTTAATTTTAAGTGTCATCTTAACACTACCCAGAATCATCTGGGAAGAGTGTCTTTATGAAGCAATGTCTATGTTTTATTGCTGTATGTGCACACCGTGGTGGATTCTTTTTTAAGTTAGTTGATATGGAAAGACCTCACCAACCTACTGTGGATTGTATCATTCCTAAAGCACATTTAAGACTATATAAGACTATATTAAGTTACAGAAGTTGAAGAATTGAGAGACAAATTGAGATTGGTCATCTTGTTTAAGAATGTAGAAGTAGGTATAAATCAGACCTATTAATAGGACCTGGAAGGGCTCCAGGGTGTTTATGCTAATTAGGGCTTCATTAGTTACTAGCAGTGGGAACCTCAGTTGAAAAAGACCTTAAGCAAAAAGTAGAAGATGGGAATTTTCCTGACTGATATTCCAGAAAGTGGTGCAACTTCCAGGTATCTTGACCCCAAGTTTTCATACCTGGCATACTGGCTAGTTTTGAGTCAACTGGACACAGCTGGACTTATCACAGAGAAAGGAGTTTCAGTTGGGGAAGTGCCTCCATGAGATCCAGATGTGGGGTATTTTCTCAATTAGTGATCAAGGGGGAAAGGCCCCTTGTGGGTGGGACCATCTCTGGGCTGGCAGTCTTGGGAGAACCAAGAGAGCAGGCTAAGCAAGCCAGGGTAAGCAAGCCAGTAAGGAACATCCCTCCATGGCCCCTGCATCAGCTCCTGCTTCCTGACCTGCTTGAGTTCCAGTCCTGACTTCCTTGGTGATGAACAGCAGTGTGGAAGTGTAAGCCGAATAAACCCTTTCCTCCCCAAGTGCTTCTTGGTCATGATGTTTGTGCAGGGATAGAAACCCTGGCCAAGACAAATTGGTACCAGCATAGTGGGGTATTCCTGTGACAACCTGACCATGTTTTGGGGAGGACTGTGGAAGGACTTTGTAACGTTGGGCCAGAAGATCCATTCTGTGTTAAGAGCTCTGTAGGATGTTGTGTAGGAGCTTGGAAGATAATGTTGAGAACAGTGCAGAAGATAGAGGCCTGGCTTGTGAAATTTCAGAGGGAAAATTAAAGACTCTTTCCAGAGCCATTGTTACTTTGATTGTGAAGATTCTGTGGTTCTGGTTAGCTGGGGCTAAAGAATCAGCTGTGATTAACAACATACCAGAACTAGTAAAGTGAAACCTTTGTATTACTGGGACTATTGATGCTGGTTAGCTGGAGCTAAGAAATTAGTGGTGATTAAGAAGAGATCAGAATCATTGTGGTGACATCTTCTGGGAAGTGTTTTCTGAAAGCACAAGGAGGCTGTGTTCCAGAGATAGCCAAGGTTGTACCTTGTGCTGTGGCTGGACTTGGTAATGTGTAAGAGTTACCCAGGTGGTACTGGTTTTGGAGGCATGAAGGGGTCATGCAGAGCAGCTGAGGACATGGAAGGCCATTGGTGAAAGTGAAGCCTCAGTTGCAATTGATAGCCCAGGACTGAAGGGGTCATACAAAGGAGTTGAGGCTCGGCACCATGAAGAGAGCTTACGAGAGACTAGTATTGAAGTGGAAGACTGCAGCATTTTGGAGATGCCAGTATCATGGGATGACCACCAAGAACAGCAGCAGCAGTGAAGTACAGGCAGCTGGAGCTTAGAAGACAAGGTTTGTGCTACAAAGGGCATGGCTGGAGAAGTGACCCAAGGTCTTGGAGGAGCCCAGAACATCATGAGTTGGATCCCAGACATTGGACAGTTGGAGTTTAATTTTTGCTTTTGATTGTGTCTGTGCCCTGATATATTTCCCTCTTGAAGGAAGAAAATATTTTAGTGGATTCCACAGTTAAGAGACTTTTAATTGTAAAAAGACTTTGGATTTTAAAAGATATTGGATATTGTAAAAGGATTGAACTTTTAATATGTAAAGACTGTGGGACTTTTAAAGTTATTTAAGATCTTGGGGATGAGTAAGAACTAAGGGTTGAGGCTTACTAGTGATGTGTTTGTGTGTCAAGTTGACAAGGGGTCAATTGTATCGGCTAATTTTGTGTGAACTGGACACAGCTGGACTTATCACAGAGAAAGGAGTTTCAGTTTGGGAAGTGCCTCCATGAGATCCAGCTGTGGGGTATTTTCTAAATTAGTGATCAAGGGGGAAAGGCCCCTTGTGGGTGGGACCATCTCTGGGCTGGCAGTCTTGGGTTCTATAAGAGAGCAGGCTGAGCAAGCCAGGGTAAGCAAGCCAGTGAAGAACATCCCTCCATGGTCCCTGCATCAGCTCCTGCTTCCTAACCTGCTTGAGTTCCAGTCCTGACTTCCTTGGTGATGAACAGCTGTATGGAAGTGTAAGCCGAATAAACCCTTTCCTCCCCAACTGCTTCTTGGTCATGATGTTTGTGCAGGGATCATCATCTCTGTGATGCCTCTATACACATGCATGCAGACACTCTATTGGCTCCTGTACTCTCCTGTGTTCCGATGCAGTAGTAAGAATGTTTAGCCATTGGATCCACACAAATCCTAAGACTGCAGTGTATTAAACAAATGGGCCAATGCCCACCTCTTAGACAATCACTATGGCTGAAGGAGTAAAGAAATTTCTTACCTCATTTGGGTGCTTTGGTACTGTCTCAGGATCTGAAAAAAGGGAGGGTAGGTTGCTAAGTAGGAAACTAAAGTCTGTTTATAAAAATAAGAAGTGCATTATTTGCAAGATACCCACTGAGGCTGCATACAATGGTATCCTGGCCTATGAAATATGTGTACCTGAGATGTGTACTTCTCAGTGGTCCTCCACACTCCAGATCAGTTGCTGTGTGAGTAGAGAAGGCTCTGAGCAGTAAGCAAGACAAGGATTGGGAAGGTCTACATGTCAGCATGGTTGCCTATATGGCAGGTTGTGACAAAACCATGTTACCAATGTATAGCATGCTTGATATTGGTAAAATATATATTTCAATAACAAAAAAAAATGACTACAATTATTGGGTCCAAATGTAGAGTAGTTGACTACTATTCTCTTCCAAACACATTATTAAAATCTAGCATTTGTACATCTTCTCCAAAATTCCATACATCTATTGGAGTCCTAGATACCATCCTCCTTTCCAGCACTACAATTATACACACAATTCGTTTCATCTCTACCCTACCTAGGCTATGTCTGGCTCATAGTTTTCAATATTACTCTCTTTTAAAATAAAAATTTTATAGGGTGATAAACTGTTCTGTGTAATAAAGTTTAGTAACACCATATATTTGTCAAAGCTATGTAACTGTACAACACAAAGATGAATGCTAATGTGATCTGTGGACCTCAGTGGAGAGGAGTGTATCTACAGTAGTTTGTCAGTTGTAAGAGCTGAAACATTTCAATACAGGATGTGTGTGTGTGTTTGAGAGAGAGAGAGAGAGAGAGAGAGAGAGAGAGAGAGAGAGAGAGAGAATTACATATGGGGAATGTTGTGGATTTCCAGTGTAAAGTTTATTTTTTGTAAACCTAAATAAACCTGCCGGAAAGGATGAAGCTTACTAACAACAAAAACAACCGCAAAATATGAGTATATCTTTCCTCTGCACAAAATTGCTCAAGTGCTTTCTTTTACTGTTCCAGTAAAAAAACAGGCTTTATACCTTGATGTTGTGGTCCCTCCTCCCAGCGCTAATTCCATACCCCACTTCTGTCCCACCTCCCAAGTCTCTGACCTATGAGCTTTATTTCAGTTCCTTAAAAGTGTCCAGCTCTCCTCAACCAGGCCATTTTGTGTCCCCTGAATCTTACACTCACACTTTTTTTCTCACAGGGCATTTCATCTCTTTTGAGTTTCTTCATTTTTTCCATCTTGTAAAACTTCATCTTTCAGGTCCAAAGTTACATGTTCTAGAGGGTGATCTTCTCATATTCCAGTAAATCAGGCAGCCCCACAGTTCTACTATGCTCACTCATGACTCTCCAGTCCATTGCACCACAACAGAATGAGGAAAAACACCTGCTTTATTATTATTATTATTTTGTTATCATATTCCAAAACTATGTGATAGCTGAAACACAGCAGATGTGCAAAGCAAACCAAATCTAGAACCAGGCTCACATAGCGCTCTGAGATGGCAAGCAGTTTCAAATATTCTACTTGGGTTAATTTGTTCAGTCCTCTTAGCAACCTTATGAAATGAGTGCACCCTTCCTTCCTTCCTTCCTTCCTTCCTTCCTTCCTTCCTTCCTTCCTTCCTTCCTTCCTCCCTCCCTCCCTCCCTCTCTCCCTTTCCCCCTCCCTCCCTCCCTCCCTCGCCTTCTCTTTCTCACTCTCTATCTTTCTTTCTTTTCTTTTTTATTGGATATTTTCTTTATTTACAATTCAAGTATTTCCCATTTCCAGGTTTCCCCTTCTGAAACTTCCTATTGAATCCCTGGACTCCATGCCTATATGAGGGTGTTCCCTACCCCCTCACCCACTCCTGTCTTCCTGTCCTGGCATTCCCCTATAGTGGGACACTGAGCACCCTGAGGCCCAAAGGGTCTTGCCTCCCGCTGATGTCCAGCAAGACCATCCTCTGCCACATATGCTGTCGGAGCCTTGGGCCCTTCTTTGTGTACTCTTTCCTTCGTGGTCCAGGTCCTGGGAGCTCCAGGGGAACCAGCCAGTAGACACTGTTTCTCCCTCCATGGGGCTGTAATTCCCTTAGCTCCTTCAGTCCCTTCTCCAACTCCTCCAACAGGGACCCTGCGCTCAATCTAATGATTGGTTGTGAATATCAGCCTCTGTATTTGTCAGGCTCTGGCAGAGCATCTCAGGAGACAGTCATATCAGGTTTCAGTTAGCAAGCACTTCCCTGAATCTTCAATAGCATCAGAGTTTGGTGATTATATATGGGATTGGATCCCCAGGTGGGATAGTCACTGGATGGCCTTTCCTTCTGTCTCTGCTCCACACTTTGTCTCCATATTTCCTCCTGTGATTACTTTGCTCTTCTTCTAAGGAGCACTGAAGCATCCACACTTTGATCTTCCTTCTTCTTGGGCTTCATGTGGTCTGTGAAATGAATCTTGGGTATTCCAAACTTTTGAGCTAATAACCACTTATCAGTGAGTACATATCATGTGAGTTCTTTTGTGACTGAGTTACCTCATTCAGGATGATATTTTCAAGTTTCATCTATTGGCCTGCGAATTTCATGAAGTCATAGTTTTTAATAGCTGGGTAGGATTCTATTGTGTAACTATACCACATTTCTGTTGAGGAACATCAGCTTCTGGCTATTATAAACATGGCTTCTATGAACATAGTAGAGCATGTGTCCTTATTATATGTTGGAGCATCTTCTGGATACATGCCCAGGAGTGGTATATCTGGGTCCTCAGGTAGTTTTATGTCCAATTTTCTGAGGAATTGCCAGATTGATTTCCAGAGTGGTTATACCAGATTGCAATCCCACCAGCAATGGAGGAGTGTTTCTCTTTCTCCACATCCTCACCAGCATCTGTTATCACCTGAGGTTTGGATCTTAGCCATTCTGACTGGTATGAGGTGGAATCTTAGGGTTGTTTTGATTTGCATTTCCCTGATGATTAAGGATGTTGACTTGAGCTTTGTACAGGAGATAAGAATGGATCAATTTGCATTCTATATGTTGACTGCCAGGTAAACCAGCACCATATATTGAAAATGCTGTCTTTTTCTTTGTTAAAGATCAAGTGATCATAGGTGGGTGAGTTTATTTCTGGGTCTTTAATTCTATTCCATTGATCTACCTGCCTGTCACTTTTTTTTTGGTATTACTTTTCATTTCCAATTTTATTAATTTGGATACTGTCTTTGTGCCCTCTGGTTAGTCTAGCTAAGGGTTTATCTATCTTGTTGATTTTTTTCAAACAACAAGCTCCCGGTTTTGTTGATTCTTTATGTAGTTCTTTTTGTTTCTACTTGGTTGATATCAGCCCTGAGTTTGATTGTTTCCTGCTGTCTACACCCCTTGGGTGTATTTGCTTGTTTTGTTTGAGAGCTTTTAGGTGTACTGTCAAGCTGCTAGTGTATTCTTTCTTCAGTTTCTTTTTGGAGACACTCAGAGCTATGAGTTTTCCTCTTAGGAATGCTTTCATTGTGTCCCAGAAGTTTGGGTATGTTGTGGCTTCATTTTCACTAAATTCTTTTTTTTTTTTTTTTTTTGATTCTTTTTTTTCCAACTTTTATTAGATATTTTCTTTATTTACATTTCAAGTGTTATCCAGAAAGTTCCCTATACCCTCCCCCCCTCCTGGCCCTGCTCCCCTACCCATCCGCTCCCACTTCTTGGCCCTGGCGTTCCCCTGTACTGGGGCATATAAAGTCTGCATGACCAAGGGGCCTCTCTTCCCAATGATGGCCAACTAAGCCATCCTCTTCTATATATGCAGCTAGAGACATGAGCTCAGGGGTACTAGTTAGTTCTTTGATTCTTTTTTTTATCAGATATTTTCTTTATTTACATTTCAAATGCTATCCTGAAAGTTCCCTATACCCCCACACACACCCTGCTCCCCTACCCACCCACTCCCACTTCTTGGCCCAGTACTGGGGCATGCTGGCAAGGATGTGGAGAAAGATGAAGATGAACACTCCTCCATTGCAAGCTTGGGATTGCAAGCTTGTACAACCACTCTGGAAGTCAGTCTGGTGGTTCCTCAGAAACATAGTACTACTAGAAGATCCAGGAATACCTCTCCTGGGCATATACCCAGAAGATGGTCCAACTGATAATAAGAACACATGCTCCACTATGTTCATAGCAGCCTTATTTATAATAGCCAGAAGCTGGAAAGAACCCAGATGTCCCTCAACAGAGGAATGGATACAGAAAATGTGGTATAGTTACACATTGGAGTACTACTCAGCTATTAAAAACAATGAATTTATGAAATTCTTGGGCAAATGGATGTATCTGGAGGATATCATCCTTAGTGAGATGACCAAATCACAAAAGAAGTCACTAGATATGTACTCACTGATAAGTGGATATTAACCCAGAAACTTAGAATACCCAAGATACAATTTGCAAAACACAAGAAAATCAAAAAAAAGGGAAGACCAACGTGAGGATACTTCATTCCTCCTTAGATTAGGGAACAAAATACCCATGAAAGGAGCTACAGAGACAAAGTTTAGAGCTAAGAGGAAAGGATGGACTATCATTTTCACTAAATTATTAAAAAGTTTTTAATTTCTTTATTTTTCCTTGACCAAGTTATCAGCTTCCATGTGTATATGGGCTTTCTGTTGTTTTTGTTGCTCTTGAATACCAGCCTTAGTCCCTGGTCATCTAATAGGATGCATGGGATAATTTAAATCTTCTTGTATCTGTTGAGGTCTGTTTTGTGACCGATTATACGGTCAGTTTTGGAGAAGTTACCATGAGGTGCTGAGGAGAAGGTATATTCTTTTATTTTAGGATGGAATGTTTTATAGATATCTATTAAATCCATTTAGTCCATAACTTCTGTTAGTTTCACTGTGTCTCTGTTTAATTTCTATTTCATGATCTGTCCATTGATGAGAGTAGGTTTTGAAGTCGTCCACTATTATTGTGTGAGGTGCAATGTGTGCTTTGGGCTTTAGTAGAGTTTCTTTTATGAATATGGGTACCCTTTTGGAGCATAGATGTCCAGAATTGAGAGTTCGTATTGGTAGATTGTTCCCTTGATGAGTATGAAGTGCCCCTCCTTGTCTTTTTTGATAACTTTAGTTTGGTAGTCGATTTTATTTGATATTAGAATGGCTACTCCAGCTTCTTTGTTGGGACCATTTGCTTGGAAAATTGTTTTCCAGTTCTTTATTCTGAGGTAGTGTCTGTCTTTGACACCGAGGTGTGTTTCTTATATCCAGCAAAATGTTGGGTCCTGTTTACACATCCATGGTGTTGGTCTATGTCTTTTTATTTGGGAATTGAGTCCATTGATGTTAAGAGATATTAAGGAATAGCGATTGTTGCTTCCTGTTATTTTTGATGCTATTTTTATGTTTGTGTAGCTATCTTTTTTGGGTTTGTTGAAAGAAGATTAGTTTTTTTTGTTTTTTCTAGGGTGTAGTTTCCATCCTTGTGGTGGAGTTTTACATCTATTATCCTTTGTACAGCTGGATTTGTGAAAAGATATTATGTAAATTTGGTTTTGTCATAGAATATCTTGGTTTCTCCATCTATGGTAATTGAGAGTTTTCCTGAGAGTTTGCCTGGGCTGGCATTTGTGTTCTCTTAGGGTCTGTATAACATTTGCCCAGGATCATATAGCAGTTTCTGGTGTAATTGTGATGGATCTGCCTCTATATGTTACTTGACCTTTTTCCCTTAATGCTTTTAATATTCTTTCTTTGTTTTACGCATTTGGTGTTTTAATTATTATGTGATAGGAGAAATTTCTTTTCTTGTCCAAACTATTTGGAGTTCTGTAGACTTCTTGTATGTTCATGGGCATCTCTTTCTTTAGGTTAGGGAAGTTTACTTCTATAATTTTGTTGAAGATTATTTACTGACCCTTTATGTTGGAAATCTTTACTCTCTTCCATACCTATTATCCTTAAATTTCTTCTTCTCATTGTGTCCTGAATTTCCTGGATGTTTTGGGTTAGGAACTTTTGCATTCAGCATTTTCTTTGACTGTTGTGTCAATGTTTTCTATGGTATCTTCTGCTCCTGAGATTCTCTCTTCTGTCTCTTGTATTCTGTTGGTGATGCTTCCATCTATGAGTCCTGATCTCTTTCCTAGGTTTTCTGTCACCAGTGTTGTCTCCCTTTGTGATTTCTTTATTGCTTCTATTTCCATTTTTAGATCCTGGATGGTTGTGTTTAATTCTTTCACCTGTCTGGTTGTGTTTTCCTATAATTCTTTAAGGGATGTTTGTGTTTCCTCTTTAACTGTTTCTACCTGTTTACCTGTGTTCTCCCGTATTTCCTTAAGGGAGTTATTTTTGTCCTTTATAAAGTCCTCTATCACTATCATGAGATGTGATTTTAAATAAGAGTATTGCTTTTCTGGTATTTTGGGGTATCCAGGATTCACTGTGGTGGGAGAACTGAGTTCTGAATATGCCAAGTAGCCTTGGTTTCTGTTGCTTACTTTCTTGTCCTTGCCTCTTGACATCTGTTTATTTCTTGTGTTAGCTGGTCTTGCTGTCTCTGACAGTGCCTTGCCCCTCCTTCAAGCTTGTGTGTCAGTACTCCTGGGAGACTAGTTCTCTCTGGGAGAAACACGGGTATGGAGTGCTGTGGCACAGGGTCAGCTCTGGGGTGCAGAAAGAAACCAGAAGGATCCTGTCACGGGTTGTTCCTTGGTTCCCATGTCCTGATGGCTCTGGGTGGGTCTGTCTTGGGCCAGGAATTTGAGTAGAATTGGTGGTCTTACCTATGTTCACAGGTGTGTTGGCACTCCTGGTAGACCAGCTCTATCCAGGCAGTTATTTGGGTATGGAGCGCTGTGGCACTGGATCAGCTCTGGGTACAGACAGAAGCCAGAAGGATCCTGTCCCAGGGTGCTCCTCAGTTCCTGTGTCCTGAGGGCAATGGGTGGGGTCCCTCTGAGCATAAGTGGTGGTAGTACTTGTCCTCACAGGGTGGTCAGCACTCCTGGGAGACCATCTCTTTCCAGGTGGTGTTCAGATATGGAGTGCTATGGCACAGGATCAGCTCCTGGTGCAGATGGAAACAGGAAGGATCCTGAATGCACCATATCATGCTCAGTGCAGGGATGGGTGCAGTCAAGTCTGATAGGTTAAATCTCTTGCTAAAAATTTCACCACTTTTCTGTCAGTGGAGATGCTAGACTGGGCAGCATCTGCTTTCAACAAGGATGCCATGTATGTTCTGTTAAATGTGTGGGGTGACAAATGAGCCAATGACAAGTCTGTGCTTATGTTTTCATATTCTACTGCTATCTCTTCCCCTGCAGTTGACCAAAATGTTCCTCCCTACTCATTGTATCTCTCTCTCTCTCTCTCTCTCTCTCTCTCTCTCTCTCTGTGTGTGTGTGTGTGTGTGTGTGTGTGTTTGTACGGTATGTGTGCATATGTATGTGTGTTTGTGTGTATGTATGTTTTAATAATCAGGTGTGTATTTATTTTAGACTTTGGATTTAATGTCAACAAAAGTAGTGTCTACTTTTCTGCAGAGTCCAGGTGAGTAGTATTCTGATTTGCTGCCAAACCCCCAGAGCTCATGTCTCTAGCTGCATATGTAGCAGAAGATGGCCTAGTCGGCCATCATTGAGAAGAGAGGCCCCTTGGTATTGTAATCTTTATATGCCCCCAATACAGTGGAATGCCAGGGCCAAGAAGTGGGAGTGGGTGGGCAGGGGAGTAGGGCAGGGGGAGGGAAGATGGAACTTTTGGGATAGAATTTGAAATGTAAACTAAGAAAATATCTAATAAAAAAAGTACATTCAGAGAATAGAGATAAATAAGCCAGTGTGGTCCATAATCAGCTTCACATTTCCATGGGCTGTTACTTGGCAATACACTTGGATTTAAAAGGAAGAAGCCTCTTGCAATTACCATGGCATTATAATGGTTTGAGTCAAAGTGGTGTCTTTCTCATTTATCAGCATTAGGGATTTCTCCTCAATAGATTGTACTAATAAAGTAGGAACATGAGAGAGAGAGAGAGAGAGAGAGAGAGAGAGAGAGAGAGAGAGAGAAGAAAACAGTTTGTGTAGCAGAGCAAAGGCTCTATTTTAAATTTAGTTGTAGAAACACTGGCAGTAACATTCAAAGAGATATCTACTGACTCAGAATAGTATGATCCATGGGCTTAAAGAAGGACTTTGCCACAGGGAAGCTATACACATAAGTGGCTGCCGTACAGCCATGATTTGAATTGTTGGTTGCCTCTGGGGCCCAAATTGTTTTAAGGAGAAACTGTAGTTGCTTTCCATCAGCTGACAGCATAGAGGCAATTTCTTCATGGAAAGATATATCTAAATAAAATGTCATGATGATGCATGCTTTTGAAAGGATGTTTGTAGAATGCTCAGCTCCGACTCTTCAGCACAATTCAATAGCACTTCTCAATTTTCTTTGCAGGGAAATGTGTAGTATAAAGGGCACTACAATGCAGAAGTGATAAGCACAGTTGCCTTATTGGAGCAATACTTTTAGCTATGGTTTTACGGTATTAATTTAGACTTTATGGTAGAGTCTTTTTCTGGTTGGCATTTTCAGCTTGTTTTAATGCTTTCAAATAGACTTTTTGGACTTGTCTGGGTACCAATGCAAAGTAGCAGAATGGAGGCTTGGCAAGAAAGCAAGGAAAAAACAAAAGAGAACTAAAAAATTTTAAATTGAATATGGTGCTATGGTTTTAGAGTGAGAGTTGTGGTATGGGTGAGCTGTTGGTTACTAGGTAAGCGGAAATTTCTTGTCCTCATTTTCTTACTAAACAAAATAATTTTTAGTAATTCATGTTCAGTGATTTGTGGAAATCATACATGCACAGATTTGTTAGATACATAACCTGAAGTTTTGACATTCTTAGCGCACTTTTTGTTAATGAATAATATTCATTGAAGGCTACCATGTGTCAAAACTTATTCCCAGCAGGGCTGAGAAGAACAGATGTGCTGAGAAAATCATGATGCATATCAGAAGATGCTTCATGAGTCCTGTGGTAGTGCTAAAGTCTGCTAGGAAAGAACCACACTAATAAACCAGTTGTATCTTAAATACACAGACGCCATTCAAATAAACTGACAGATGAAGGAAAGGCAAGAGAAGACTTTGTGGTGGTTTGAATGAGAAAAGTTACCCACAGGCTCATGTATTTGAGCACTTAGTCCCTAGTTTGGTGGCAGTGATTATGGAGGTGTTGGAACATTTAGGACAGGATATGGTGCTTCCTGGAGGAAGCGCATCACTGAAGGGCAGCTTTGAGAACTTATAGCTTCGCTCCACTTACAGTTCCCTTTCTGCTTTTTATGGTTTTTAGTTAAGAAGTGACATCTCTCTGTCCCTGCTGCTATGCCTTCCCAACTATTATGGATAGCTAGCCTTCAGAAACACTGAGCCTCAATAAAGTCTATCTTAAGTTGCTTTTGTTCATGGTATTTTCTCATAGCAAGAAAGTAGCTTCCCAGAGGAGAATTCTTCATCTCCTGTCTATAGGAGAGCAAGAGGCAAGAAAAGAGAGACTAATGGTCTCACTGTGCAAACAGCATATGTAAAGGCCTGGGGTTATGCAATGGTAAAACCAAAGAAAGCCAGCATTGCTTCAGGAAGCATGTGGGCTGGGGCAAGAAAAGTGTGACTGTCCTGACAGTCACAGATCCTTTAAATTCTCATTGATGAAAGAAACCTCAGGTTCCTCACTTGAAAATGGAGGGAATAGACTTAAAGACCTAATAGCATATGTAAATTAAACAATGCTATGCTGTTCAACAGGAAGTCTGGACTTAGCTACTCTCTCAGTTCATCTTCCCTTGCTCTAGAAGGCTTTTAAAAATCAGTAAACCTTTCCACCAGTGCATCTGGATTCTGTGCATAACCATGGAGCCTGATCCATGTTCCTATAAAACACTATCTTTCCCTGTAGCTACAAAAAAAAAAAGTCAATAGCTGACAAACACTATTTAATAGTTAGTGTCTGAATATCTAGTATTAGTATGCTATGGCAGAATTGACAAAAAAAAAATATAATCCTTTGATTAAATTGTGGCTATGTTCCTTCCTCATAGCAATGGGATGCTGGGCTCACTGGATGTGGATACCTGCTCAGGGGAGGCAGAACAAAGCCAAGATGGAGGCCCTGGCCTGTGTTTCTGCACATGAGAAACAGTGAAGGCTGTGGCTGTACATGTGGCTGCATTTCTCAAACTCCCAGACACCCAGACTCTGCTGGGAATCTCAAGGAGCTGAGAATGGGCCTGCCCACCAGTGATGGGTCCTGGCCTTGGGGGATCAAGCTTAGCTCAGGCTAAGTATCAGGAACAGAGAGGGACCTTCTTTGAAAAGACTTTGAAAAGAGAAAATGGATGCGTATGGCTTACTCAAGGTGGGTCAGAGATTAAATACCTTTCTCAGGAAGGAATGTCTGAGAAGGAAAGCTTATCAGGCTGGCATATCTAGATACCTGCTCATTCACATGCGGAACTCTGGGCTCTATGTACACGACCAGTTCTCATGATCCTCTTAGTGGGCTGTCATGGTCTCACTTGCTCCAGGACAGAAGCCAAGTCGGGAGCAGATTCAAATGCCTACTTTCTCAATTATGAGAATTGCTGGGGTTCCTTAAGCTGTATGAGCTTAGCAGTTTTTCCTGTGTAGTGACATGGCTCACTTGTCTCACACCCCTTGACAAACATTACATGGGTTTCTGCTATCATTGATTCATTTTTGCCAGTTTTGAGGCTCCTGAGTACATTCTAGCAGCATGTATTCTCTTTTGTATGACTCATTTTGCTTATCATAACATTGGCGAGATTTTTCTATATTATTGCATGCAACAATGATTTATTCCCTTTCATAACTTCATAGTATTCTGTCGTGAGTGTGTGGACTTTGCTTGTATGTTCTAGTGCTGATACATAACACAGAAGAAATCAATATGCATTTTCAAATGATCAAATTGACTAATTTCTCTAAGATTCATCATCCTGATTTGTCAAACACACTTAATGAATGAAAGTCAAGTTCTATACACTTATGGTAAGAACTAAATAGAATCAATATGCAAAGTGATTGAGCTGAGCAGAGTGGAATCTACTGGTGATGATTCCCAGAACCCGCTGAATGATTTTAGCAATAATTGAGTTATCCTGAATAGAAAAACTACTTCCTTCATCAAAGGTTGTGTAGCTAGAAAGGAATCAAACTAAAGGACACACCTGCTATCGTGCACAGCCCTGTCCTTACTCAAGTGGTTGCTGATTTAAGTTAAAAAATAAAATAAAAAAAACAGTCATGCTAAGATTCTCAAATACTTCAACCCCGCTAGGCTCTTTGCTCTCCTAAAACTTTGCACTTATCATGTGTGGCTCTTAGCATTGACCTTGTCTCCTGGTCTCTGTGTCACTATGGCTTTGCAACTAAGCTGAATTCTCTTTTAAATCTGTACTTGTTTGTCCTTTATATTCTAAACCTCAATACATGTTATAAAAGGTTCATGTTTTTAGGAGATACTGAAAGATCTTAGGACTGTGTGGACAGCTGTGCTGAGAATCTATGACTATTCAATATATAGACATTGGCTGACATACTGCCTCCAGATTTTAATCATGATGAGCAAGAATCAATGGGAACAGACTGATAGATTAGTGCACCAGTGCCACTGGAGTGCCTGTTAGAAATTTGCTTGTTTATGTGTCATTGACCATATATACAAACAGTGATAGCCTGAGGGTGCCTCTGAAGGGCCAACTCACAAAGTGCTGTGATGTGTCTCTGACCTATCTGTCCACAGACCATAATCAGTGGACACATTGCTGGGATGTGTGCTGATGCCAGTAATACCTCCCAGTCTGGCAGAGATATCTGAGAAGAGTACAGGGGTTAGTTAGACATCACGACTCAAGAGACCTACAGACAGTTAAAGCTTAACACATCAGAGGTACAATTTACTATTAAACCTTTTGTTATTAATAATCACTTATTCTATAGTCCCTAACTCCATGGGATAACTATTATTCTGCTTATATAGTCAGAAAGCTGATCACTGTCTTTGTAAAAATATTTACCAAGAGAGAACTTTTTCTAGGCTTCATGAAATTTAAAAACATTCTTACTATGATCATGTGCATATGATTAACACTAATTTGACTTAATTGGTTATACACACACACAAATACACACTCACACACAAAAAAAAAAAACCATGAAGTTTGGAGTAAGAAGAGAGGTATGTTGGGGGGGAGGAAGAAAGTTTCATGGATATCCTACAGGGATGGGGTATGGTTATTACCAAGATACATTTTATACATGTGGGAAAGTTTTTTTTTAAAGTTATCTGTTTACTTCTATGTTCACTCAGTTCTCCAAAAAAGTGCTTAGTGGCATTCTGATCTATAAGAATATGCAAAACCTCAAACTGGAAATCTTTGTAACCTCTCCCTTGATTTCTCTATTTCTACCTATGCTTACTTTTCTTTCTGGTTTTGTTTGCTTGTTTGTTTGTTTGAGACAGGATTTCTCTGTGTAGCCTTTGTCCTAAAACTCACTCTGTAGAGTTGAGGCTGACTTCAAAACTACAGCGATCTGCTTGTCTCTGCATCCAGAATGCAGAGATTTAAAGCTATAGGCTTAGATTTTTTTCAAAGCCTACTTTTATAAGTGTTCTCAAACAATTCAACTCTCTTTTCTAGCCCACCATCCAGGGTAGGGGAGAAAAGATGGTAAATAGGACAAGGGGATATGGACCAGTTTAGAAGTAGCTCTTTGGCACAATCCCAATCTCCATTGTCAGAACATCAGCAGTTCATTTTAGTAATGTCAGGAGTCTACCAGTCCAATTCCAAGAATGTCACCAAACATGAGCATGACCCAGAAGAAGCAGCCAGGCCTCTGCTGAATTGGCACGAGTCAGCGAGAGCAACTGAATCTAGCCAGAAAGCCAGGAGAAGTTCTCTGCAGTGCCCTCTGTCAACAAAGTGAAGATTAATAAAGACATTGCATGACTAGCGATGCAGGTGACCCTTCACTGTCTGTTGGGTCCTACTTACACTTCCCAAACATCACATGTCCCCTCAGAAGTTTTGTTTCAGCAAAACATGATATGAGTCTTCAGTAAAACATCACCTGAGTCTGCATCACATGACACAACCAGAAGTTTCAACTTCAAAAGGCACATCACCATCATGACAAGAACTATACTTTTGTTTGTTTTATTTTCTTGAGACAGGGTTTCTCTGTGTAGCCCTGGCTGCCCTGGAACTTGGCTTGGAGACCAGGCTGCCCTCAATCTCAGAGATCACCCTGCCTTTCCCTCCCAAGTACTTGGATTAAAAGTATGAGCTACTACCCCTCGGCTCTACCCACACCTTCTGTATCCTGTAGTCAGTGGTCCTTTGAAATTTCATGCCTGATAATGTCAATTCCATTCTTGTGGTCCATGCATTCATTTCTTTTTGCCATTTGAATTAACTTAGAATATTTAGCATAAAGTAACTGATGTTCATGCCCTTGCTCCCAAGGGGTCACTGTGAAGTTCTCTATTTGTTTTTTAAGTCTTTCTAGCTCCAAGCCTGTCACTGTGCACTTTTCACTTTACTTGTACTCTGATATCTACAGGGAATACTTTGTCTCCTATTCTTTCCTTCCTAGGTGTGGGTTAAAATGGTGTCCCACATCTGGTCCACCACAGGGCTAGGTCCACTCATGGAGGCAGGATGCAGGAAGTTTGATTGTGTGCACCCTATGCTGCTGCCAGGCAGGCATCTGACTATGAGAAGCCTCAGGACCCCACTCAGGGGTAAGGAGGTACAGTCTGACTCCCCAGGCAACCTGCTGGGAGCGTGGGTCCTGGGCTGCACGGAGGCCAGGGATGACAGGTTCTAGCTCTTGGACACCACAGACACCACTAGATGTCTCAGAAGAGCAGAAGAAAAGAGTGGGGGCTGGAGGGGCTAGCTCTGGCACGGAGCCGAAGGGAAAAGGGCAGGATGAGAGTGCTGGTTCATTCTTGAGAGCACAGAAGTGTCCTAGGCTTACTTGGGCAGCTTGGCTTGGTGGGAACCCTGGCTGGGAACACAGAGAGGCCTCCTGCAGGAGATTAGGCATGGCTCTTTAGAACAAGACCTGCTCTATCTCTCTAGCACCTCAGATCCTGATGAGAAGAGACAGTCCATGGTTTTAAGGCATTTATTGGCATGAAAGGGTGTTGTGATGAGTGAAACCTTCCCCTACTTTCTCAGGGTAGGCCTGAGGTTAACTACCTTTTGCTGGGAGGAATGTCTAGGAGCTAAGAGGGTAGTGGAGGCAGAGAAAGACAGAGTGAAGGAGAGAGAAGTAGAGGCCAGCCATGGCCACATGGAGAGGAGGGAAGGGAATGAAGGGGGGTGGGGGGAGCAAGAAGGCAAGAGAGAGAGGCAAAACTAAGAGAGGGAGGAGGGGGCAAGCAGCCCCTTTTATAGTGGGCCAGGCCTGTCTGGCTGTTGCCAGGTAATTGTGGGGAAGAGCACAGCTGGTTGTTGCCAGGTAACTCTGGGGGTAAAATCCAGACAGAATATCAAGGGCTGGGGGCATGGCCCTATGTGACTGAGGACCACAGAATTATGGAGAGCTGAGGCCTCATGACTGGAGCCTAGTGTCTGGGAGCATGGGAAACGCCTTCTATCTCTTGAAGGAACACCTGCTGGGTCTCTGGGATTTAAACTTAGTGCAACCAGAAAATGGGCTGCCTTTCACGGTCCCACACCTAGAGAGGTACTAAAAGTCCTTTGGCTTCTATTTCAGTATACATTCTCCTATAGGGTATTTTCTCTAGCTCCTTCTTTAGGGGTTCTGTGTTCCATCCAATAGATGACTGTTAGCATCCACTTCTGTATTTGCCAGGCACTGGCATAGCCTCACAAGAGATAGCTATATCAGAGTCCTGTCAGCAAAATCTTGTTGATATACCAACAAGTATATGCAATAGTGTCTGGGTTTGGTGGTTGTATATGGGATGGATCCTCAGGTGGGGCAGTCTCTGGATGGTCCTTCCTTCTGTCTCAGCTCCGAGCTTTGTCTCTATAACTCCTTTCATGGGTATTTTGTTCCCCATTCTAAGAAGGAATGAAGTATCCACACTTTGGTCTTCATTATTCCTGAGTTCATGCATTTTGCAAATTGTATCTTGGGTATTCTAAGTTTCTGGGCTAATATCCGCTTATCAGTGCGTGCATATCCTGTGTGAACTTTTGTGATTGGGTTACCTCACTCAGGATGATATCCTCCAGACCCTATAGGAGGCTCAACAATATAAACTAACCAGTACCCCCCAAAACTGTGTCTCTAGTTGCATATGTAGCAGAGGATGGCCTAGTCGGCCATCAATGGGAGGAGAGGCCCTTGGACTTGCAAAGATCATATGCTCCAGTACAGGGAAATGCCAGGCCCAGGAAGCAGGAGTGGGTAGGTTGGGAAGCAGAGTGTGGGGAGGATATAGGAGACTTTCGGCTTTCGGGATAGCATTTGAAATGTAAATGAAGAAAAAATCAAATTAAAAAAAACAGTATACATTGTCAGAGGAATCACTCCCCCACTTCTCTATTTCTAACTAGTCAGAAATTGTTGTAATTCCTTGTTTAGCTGTCTATGTCCCTTCCCTCCCTTGACTATAAACAAGAACAGATGCATATATGTATACATATGCACACACACACACACACACACACACACACACAGAGAGAGAGAGAGAAATACATGGGCTCATGCATGAGACAGCATGCTGTTTATGTAGCAAATTCACTAGATACAAATCAGAGATGTGCTTACAGGAAAGTAGCCAGAGGATGCCCTGCCTACTTTTCTAAAATGTTAGTTCACTATAAACCAACCACAAAGTGTATTTTGAAAACATGTACCTGTTTAAAATCTGGCAAATGCTAGATGCTAATAGGGTACACTAAAGTCAATGCATACTCTCAAATACACAGCAGATACAACTGGTATCTTAAAGTAACTAATCACACCACTCCTGTGATAAATAACAGAGAGAAGAAATGCATGCGTGCTTACCTGCTTGCTTCCTTGTGTCCAGATCAACTTCTCTACGCTTATAGAGTGCAGGACCTAGAAGGTGATCTGTCTGCAGTGAGTGAGCTCTGTCTTCCTACATCCATTAACTTAATAAAAAGCAATCTTCCCCAGACATGTCTACTAGCCAACCTAATGTAGACAATCTCTCATTAAGACTCTTCTCTCAGGATTCTGGGTTGTGTTAAATTGACAATTAAAGCTAAGCAACGCAGTATGCAACACATCCATCTAATGTCAAAGAAGGGCTTAAACAAAGGCCCAGTGCTTTTAGAGGTCATACTTAACATCTGTTATATGCAAAGGGCATGTGGGACATGATAAAACAAAGCACTATTTATTATAATAATTTATATCATATAATATTAATATTAACTTATTGTATTAATTTACTAATATTAATTGATTTATATATGATTATTATTATCTTCCTTTCTGGGAGAAACCAGGTCTTTTCCCTTTCTGACCACCTATGATATTCTTGAAATTTATTATTAGAGTTAGGCATAGCTATCTTTCATCCTGCTGTCACCCTGATGGACGTCTGACTGACTCCACCATCCATGTGTCTATTCTCTATTCATCACACAGGTTCACAGCTCCTGGGCGTTACTGACTGCTTTTGTATTTCTTTGGAATTCCCCTCAGTGTCTTGCACAACACAATTCAACCGTGGATGACTGCACGCATGCTTATGGAATGTGTTACACATCAAGGCATTGTTTAGACTTGGAACTTCTTAATGTCATTCTAAGTAGCTGAGTTATGCAAAGTTAGATTGGGCACAATTAGGTTTGCTTTAATGAGAAGGAAAATCTGTGAGTCTTCACAGAGGGAATGCTTCTCTCTGAAGACAATTAGTCACATCTACAGATACTTTTGTGGGGAGCTTTTACTTTAAACTGTCAGAGATGGTAATACATTATTCTATGAATCACAGCGAGTATCCCTCACCCTAGCAAAGACTATCCATTCCAATTTGTGAGTGGTCTTAAAATTGAGTCACATTCTTCAGTTAGACTAAGTCATAGAGTAGATTG
Source organism: Mus minutoides (assembly GCA_902729485.2). Lineage (NCBI taxonomy): Eukaryota > Metazoa > Chordata > Mammalia > Rodentia > Muridae > Mus > Mus minutoides. Next base: position 68,695 of record CACVCL010018379.1, on the reverse strand, counting down.
AAAATTTTACTAAGAGCTGTGTGTCTTGTCTTTTACTTACATTGCATGAATATTAGGATACAAATCTTGATTGACTAGATATTAAAATTTTAAGTAGTAATTGAAAATTCATCCATAAGTAAATACGGATGTAAATCTAATTCTAAGAATTTGAGAGAAACATCTTTTTTTCAGTGAGATTTATATTCTGTGAGCACCTAGGCTTATTATTTATCACGACATATGATAATTCAATGTGGGATCAAACTATGCTCAAGGAATTTTTTCAAAAATAGCTTGTAAGACTTAATAAAAATCTGTAATTAATATTTTTAGAGTTAAAGCAATGATGGAAAAGGCTTTGAGATATTTTGAAAAGTATTACAACTTTGATCTAAGCTAAGAATTTCAAACTACATCACAGGCATCAATCTCAAGTTAAAAATGTCAAAATGAGCTGATTGTCTCATAAGTACATCACAAATGCTTCTAATAAAATATAGTGCAAGTGTGTAACAAATGCACACAAATATACATATACACACAAACACACATACTCATACATACTATGCAAATGCAATAGTCTAACATCTAAGCAGAAATACACATGCACAGGCATAGGCACAGGTACATGCATACATATGAACATACAATTGACCAGAACTTTGGATGGAGGCTGGAAGCATGGTTTTAAATGTCACAGTATCTGACTGTAGAAAAGCCCAGAATTACAAAAGCAGAGATTTAGCTGGTGGTTGAACTTACCCACTACAATCAATTTAAATAGGAACTACCTTATCATTTAAAATGTAGAAGTCAGAATAAGTACAAACCTATAACATTTCAATGCTGAAAAGGTTTTATATTATTTCTCCATGTTCAAGAAAGGTATGCTTATCCTAGGTCATTTAAACAAAAAATCTTCCAAAAGGAGATGAGACCTCTAAATTAGGTACCAGAAATACTTTTATATTAGTCTGTCATTTTTCTATATGACTACTTGTAGGCAAGAGTGTGATTTTATTCTATGATCTTGGAGGATAGAGAACTCTGTGAGAAAAATGATAACACAAGCGAAATATTGAAAAATAATGAGTGATAAGCAAAAACTATTTTCATTTCTAAACCCTCCCCATCCATGGATAAACTAAAACAAAGATGATATCATAGTCAGACAACCTAGATAAACTCATAAAAAGTTGTTTACATCTCTCATAGGGAACCTACTATAAAGACATACAGTTGTGGCACTTTGAGTCATAAATGGAATTAGACACAATTGAATATTGACAGAGACAGAAGCAGAAGTGAGCATCTGTCTATGGGGCTAAGGAGGTGCTCTCTGATTTGCAGGCAAAGTCTGAACTTCTAAAAACTGCCTTGCTGGCTGAGGACTATATAATTTGAAGAATTTAGTCACTCCAATTATGATAAGATTTCCTGAAAGAACTACACCTGGGGACTATCTGTCAAATTTCTACAGCATAGAATTTTGAGAACCTAGGCTACTACCTACATGCATATGTTTCTATGTGAAGGAGCAAGATGAAATGGGTTTTGTTCTGTTTTTTGTTTTTTCTTTTTTCTTTTGGATATATCTTTCTCATAGTATTTTATGACCATTCTCTGTTTAAAAATACCTTCTTATTACACACTCCCTCTAAGTATAAGGTTATATAAATAACTGTCATCCTGCACTAGCCACTATCCACATAAGAACCTCCCTCAGTATTCACAAGGATATCTTTATAAGTGAGCCAATCTAATTCATTGTGGTAATAGATTAATTTGGCCAACCCCCCCAGAAATACTATGTAAAAGAAAAGATGTTGGCCCTTTCTTTCCTTTGATTCAAATTGGACTTTACCCAGCATTTTCTTGGACTTGTATGGCCTTATTTAAAACTGCAGAAGCATTCTGAGTGGGGGGGTGGCCTCAGGCCTGCCATTGTTTCTAATGATGAATTATGGTGACCGTTGCTTTGTAACCCCAGATTCTCAGAACGCTAGCTGACCACCTGGCTAGAGTGATTTATTGAAATGTATCAACTCTTGTTTTGATGTGCCTAAGTGCATCCCAGTGCACCTTGGGGTAAATACACTATGGATGAAGAGCTGTCAAGGCAGCCACCCATGGAGTTGTTTATGTCTTGTAGCCAGCCCACAGCCCCCAAGAGAGCCCTTCTTCTGGCAGGAGTCTGCTGGGGGTGGGGAACAGGGTGGAAGTAGAGAGGATGATAGCTAACCTATCACACCAGGAGACTGAATGATGAGCAGGAGCTGGTTTCCCAAGAAAGAAAGATCTAGAATGACAGCAAGGTCTTCTGCAGAGGGCCCTTAAGGAGTTGAGGGAAAATGCTGACCTCTTTCAAGGGACCAATAAATAACTTACAGCTCATCTCTAAAATTTGTCCAAAAGCATTTCTTTTTCTTCAAACATTGAATCTCTCTGGCATAAATTAGGTTTCACTTGAAAACAATATACTAATTACTGTGTGTGTTTTGTTTCCTAATTTTTTTTTCTCACCATAGGGGTGCTTTGGCTGAACTTAGATATTGGTGACGAGATTCCTATCAACAGGAATATAGTGGAATGGGTTTATTTTTGCATCGAAGTCCTTTTGAGTAGCAGGTTATGATTCATCAAATAAAAATGTCACTAAAGAACCTTTGTTTTCAGCTATTATTTAACTCAAAACATAACATTTTCTCATTTACACTGAAACTCAAATTTTACAGAGCAAACACAAAGGAGAGCATGAATTATTACATGTTGGCAAATAATTTCTTTAAAAGTGCTAGTTTTTCTCTAATAATTCATATAATAAAGAAATTCATATCGCATAGGATGTTTTTAGCAAGCAAGATAAAATATAAGTGCTCCAAATGTAAAAGTATATAAAAATCAAGGTCCTATACACAGATCAAATGTATAAACAATAGACACCTGCCAAACAATAGACAAACAATAGACGGGGTGGGTCAGGGCCACAGGACTAAGGTCTGGAGCCTTGGATAGTTGGACTATATTAAGTTTAATATAATCCAGATTTTTGCTATTTATGTTCTCTGCATTTTGAAAAAGAAAAGCCAGAAAAGGAAAAATAAGTGTAAACTTTGACATTCTTTGGCTATGGCAACTAATTTTAAAGTAATGTTATATCTATCTGAAAGGCAATGAAAAGTTAAGTGTCTTGACGAATCATGCTGTATCAATATTATTTCTACAAAGCTAATTGACTTATTAGAAGGTTGTTGAGTGCTTACTTCTATACAAACTTCTAATTGGTTGATTGTCCTTCTACATTTCTCTCTCCAAGGTCCAGAAAACACCACAGAAGACAGGATGGAGAGATTGTAAGAGCCAGAAGACTGAGAATGGTTCTACAAAATGCTTTCTTCTGGATATGGCATGGTAGTCTAAATCACACACACAAAGCAGATGTTGCTGCCTGCACAGGACTTTAAATGAGAAAGATACAGAGCAGGCAAGGAACTAACTGGAAAGAAGAGGGTAGTCAGCAGGAATGGGAGGAGAAAGGATAATAGAAGATATGGGACTGTGAATCGTCACAGTACATCCCATATCTGCATATAGCTGTCAGAGATAAAACACTAAGAAAAGTAAATAAATGAAAATGAAAAAATAATAAAGAATTAAAGTGAAATTTCAGAATATGTTGGTCTAGGGCCAGATAAATCTCAGTGATCTTCAGTCACCTTCACACTCGTTCCCAACCACTTCATTATGACTCAACATCCTCAAAAACAATGGAATGTGCTGGGCAGTGGTGGCGCACACCTTTAATCCCAGCACTTGCGAGGCAGAGGCAGGCGGATTTCTGAGTTTGAGGCCAGCCTGGTCTACAGAGTGAGTTCCGGGACAGCCAGGGCTACATAGAGAAACCCTGTCTCAAAACAAAACAAAACAAACAAAAAACCAAAAAAAAAAAAAAAAACACAAAAAAATGGAATGCATTAATACAGCAAATCACAAGCTTACACCAACCCAAACTTAGAATACCACTAGAGAGTGTCTAATTCCTGCAGCAGAGATATCCTTACTTTTTGGTAACCATCTACCTAATGTGCTTAGTGAGGAACTTGCAGAATGCCTTTACTTTCTCTTATTCTGTTGCTATGAAAGTTCACATAACTAATTTTATGTTTGAACATATCATTCATGGCAACTTGAATGATGTTTCTGAGCCATGGTTGCTCATCTCAGCTCCAGAATATTTTCTTTCCAATTCCTTTTAAGCTGACAGCTGTGCTTCGTATTGACAGAAAGAAACATGGAAAGCCATGCCAATGTAGGATGCCTGAAATGATGTCTTTAAAAGCGCAGCACTCACCTTTTCTTAGTTCTCTTAGTATCGTTACTTGAGATTGGTTTGGAGCATTTTTTCCTTATTTATAGAGGGGAATTCGAGGCCCAAAGAGCTGAGCTCTGCAATGAGAGAGATACATGATGTTAAAGTCTTTCTAACTCTGAGCTGAACTCCTCTGCAGAAAGTGATGGGAAGATTCATTCATAGCTAGGCATCCATGTTTTAAAATAAAGCCTTACCTCTGCTTTCATTGTGCCACACGTGTATCTTTAAAAATAGATTATTCACCCATATAATACATTCCAATTACAATTTCCCCTCCCTCCTGTCCTCCTAGCTCTCTCCCTCCCTTTTCCCCCAGATTTACCCCCCCCCCCTGTTTCTTTTCAGAAAAGAACAGCCCTCTAAGGTACAGCAACCAAGCGCAACAAAACCAGATACAATAAGACCCTGCAAAAGCCCTTATATTAAGACCGGACAAAACAACCCAAAAGGAGGAAAAGATGAGAGAATTAATACATAGTAATATCAAGTGACCTTGTCTACTTAACTCTCATCTTCTACCTTTTCTGCCTATTTTTATATTTGAAAGAAAGTGTGTGTGTGTGTGTGTGTGTGTGTGTGTGTGTTTGTATATCCTTTAAACGGGACTGATTAAAATGACTCACCGTAACTTGGTTTGTACATTATAAATTACTAGAAGAGAAACATTCAAAACCTCTAAACTGACTACATTGTAATGATAGGAAAGTTAATCACCTTTATTTCATTAGTACATATTTTATGCACATATTGAATACCATAGCATCACCCATAAGTGTAACTATTACATGTTAATTAAAAATTTGAAAAATATCTTAGAAATGTTAGCTGTCTTTTATTATTGTACATTCTATACATATATATACCAAATTATCACAAGTACCCCATAAGTTAGCATGATTACTAAATATTAATATTAAAAAAATATTAAAAAGAAGTCTCCATTAAAATGGAAAAGCCCCAGAGGGGTTTCCCAGATTGGATGCTTTTAGGCTAAGCTCTTTGCATTTTGACAGTGGCAGTGTCTGAGCTTGTATCTATAACAATCTTTCTTATCTCCAGTGAATGTAAGTCTCTGCTTAAGTGCTGGGTCCCTAATGCTTTGTTACTTTCAGGATAAAGAGATTTCAAACAGACAAAAGCCTTTTCTGTTCTTCATATTGCTTAGAAAGCATGTCCTGTGAAGGCAATATTTCACATTTTTGCTTTCTTTGTATTCAAGGTCCAAACATGTTGACTTCCTAGCAAAGAGAACCAGGAAGTAAATCAAAGGCAGCTGAGAGATGTAAGCTAATGATGGCAGAAGTATAATGAGAGAAGGTAGTGGAATGGTCCACTCCTGATCCTGGAATTTATACTGGGTCAGGTTAGACAGAGGTAATTCTATAACCCAGGAAGTAGAAGGTGTTAAGTAAGTGGAAAGGTGAGCTTATGATGAAGGAGGTAGAATAGGGCTGAAACAAATAATTAAATTAAATTGAGTTAGCAAGTAGCTTTCAAAAGTCAGGAATAATATCCTCATTATTTCATATCAAGCAAAGGCCAACAGTACTGAGTGAGTGTTTAGTACCGTGCTTGATAATGAGTAGTTTTCAGTAAATACTTATTAGTATTATCACTGTTAGTTTCCTTGAGATGCTTCCAATTGCCTCTTCCATTAGAGAGCACCCGCTCTCTTCCAGCGTGCCTGTCACTTATCTTTTGGCTTCTTTATTGCCCACTTGCCTCCGTTGGTTATTAACTAGTCATCATCCAGCAGGGTCCTTGGTGAGAAAGGCTCTCTCACACTATGAAATACTGTCAGGATCACATCTGCTCCTTCAGTAGTCCGGTCCCACAGTCCCTAGGCTCGCCCCTTCTCTCGCAGTGAATCTGTTATGAGTAAATTGATAACAAATGAGTTGTTTGTTTCCCAGTAAAAGGAGCACGAGGCAGTACAAGGGACTGGTTTTGTTTTGTAAAACAGGATGCCATCCAAAGGATAGCATTAAATCAGAAGGTCAGGATTTGGTACACTGACTGCCTGGGGAAAATGAAATCCCTGCCTCCTTCTTTTAGCATCACTTGTCAGTTGAGTGGAATTTTCCTCTCTGTTGTATGGACTTTAGTATGATGGAAATCGTGCCTGCCTTGCTAGAGGCTCTTACAAAATAAAAAAAAAAAAAAAGATTTGGGTAAATGGCACATAATACTAATAAAGAGGGCTCGTTGAATTGCTCCTATGTCTATAGGAATCTTCTTTTGTACTCAGTGTTTCCTTTAGTTTTTCCCCTCTTTGTGTTATCCATTGCTCATTGATGTATATTTTTCAAAAAAAAAATATAGCCATATTGTAATTTTATAGGTCCCTGGAAAAGCAAAGGAATGTGCCAACCTATTGTGTGAATCCAGCCTAATTTTTTTGGATTCACCAGTTATTTTAACCATGGAGTTGTTTCCAAGCAAGATGCCACATACAATATGTATGTATGCTAGTTTATTATATGACAAAATAAACCTGAAAGGTATAATTGACTCATAGCAGGTCACAAAGTAACAGTATGGAGTTTGAACTAAAAATTATATGAATTGTATGATCATGAGGTCCTTCCAATCCTCTATCCACAGGTAGGGAATCAGTTTTTACAGTATCCTATTAGTTAAGGTATTTCTCTTTTAAAATCAACTTATTTACCAAAGACTGCCTAGACATGAAATACAAGCCCTGAAATGTGGTTGATTTTATGCATGTTGCTTCTGACCTGGTTCTTTGTTATGAGACAATCACAAAAGTCAATTGTTTCAAGTGTATTAAAGTGACTATTGTCATCAATCTCTGCAAAGACAGAGCAAAGACTTGAGGAGGAAGTAGGCTTGTGGTTGGATGCTGCAACTTCCAGTTGCTAGTTTTATTATTGTGAACAATACCTCTAAGTGTCAAATTCTTCATCTAGTAAATGAGAACAGTATCTCTTGTGGTTGGACCAGATGGCTAACATGTCTGAATTAAGAGTTTTTTTTAGGACTAGGAAACACACCTCTGTGTATCCGTGGCCACCCACTCAAAAAGGACTAAGACCTGGGACAGTGACTAGGAGAAAAAGATGTGCCCTGGATGCCAACACTATACTCTTGACTGTCAGATGGCAAGAAGTAGGGTGTGCTTACCTGAAAGCTTTCTTTGTGAGTGAGCTCATACAGTTCCTGACATGTCTACTGATGATATCAGATTACAGTTTTTACAGCCTTTCCGCTGTGGACTCAAATCCAATGACTCTTCAGAGAGCTTTCCAAGCCTGTAGCACTAGACTGGGGACTGCTAAAGCATTCCTCTTTTTGGTTGAAAATGTGATTGTTGAATTGCCCAATTCCTGTTATATAATCCAGCCAAATAAACCCTTACTTTTGTAATACATCATATATTCTATTTCTCTAGAGTACACTAATTAACCCAATGGTAGACTTTAGTGGATGGCCTTCACATTGAAAATATATTTTCTAAAAAAATCTTTCATAAAATTTCTTAGCAAAGAATTAAGCATTAGGGTGAATTATAGATGTGGTTAATAGTGCATTGTTTTGTCTTTAACTTTACTATTTGAGTGACATGGTGATTAATCTTCATTGTCAACTCAACTGGATTAAGAATTACTATGGCAAGATACCACTCAGCACCTCGAAGAATGCTTCTAGAAAGAATTACATGAAGGGAGAGGACAAACCCCTGGCTGTAGCATAATGCCATGGTCAGTAGTCCTGAATATAAAGTATAAAGTGAGGTAAGCCTCTCATTCCAGCCCCTACTGAGTCCATCCATGGATGGCAGTGTCTGGAAGGATCAAACAGGGTGTAAAATGAATATGGGAAGGGAACAGCTGAAAGTGAGGACTATTTGAGGTGTCACATGGAAACCTAATAAAGTAGAAGCTTCCTGAAAAATATATATATATACATAAGTGTGTGTGTACATATGAAATATATATATATGATATAAATGCAAATTTCAAATAACAGGAAGACAAAGACTCAACTGGACATCTTTCATCACCAAACAGTTTGAAGTACTAAGAATGGGTTGTGTCTAATCAAATTGTTGGCCAAAAGGGCTCCCACTGAAACTCCCAAACAATTGAGACCATTAACAAGGATATTGGCTGCTCTCCACAAAGTGACAGTAAAGCTTTATTGCTGAAGTCATCAACTAAACAACTTATTTACCATAGAGGAGTTGAGAAGTTGCTTTCCTAGAACCATCACCTCCATGGAGTAGTCTTCATGGTACTGGAAGGTACTCTGCATGTTACAAAGGAGATAGAGGTAAACACAAACCCAGCTACAAACCCTAAAAAAATGAGTAACCTGCCTGCAAGATACTTTGCTGCAGTCATGCCAACAAGCTTGTGGGAGTAATCAACTCAATATCTGATCTGAATTAAGGCCCACCCCATGAGATGGAATTTATCCCGAGCATTGCTTGGGTAGCCAAGAACCGGAGACTCGAAGACTTAGAGGAAAACCAAATATTAAAATTCTGTGAAAGGAACATTTTAATGAAATGACTTCTAATGACATTCTGCTATACTAATAAATTAGTACCGTGCTCAAGCAACATCAGAGAAACTCCCCACTACAGCAGATGGGAAGGAATACAGAGTCTCACAGCCAGATAATATGCAGATAATGTAAGAGACCTTGGGACACTCAGGCCTAAGTGGGATGTCTCTATGAAATCCCTTCCTTCAGTGCTCAAGGACTACTGTGAAAGGGGAGGTGGAAAGAGTAGTAGAACCAGAAGGTGGAGAATACAAGGAATCAAGACTGTTTGAATCAACAGGATCACCACATATAGGAACTCAGAGACTGAGGAAACATTCACAGGACCTGCGTGGGTCTGCACCAGATGGGGCCCTAGAGCTAAAAGAACCAGTGGACACATGCCTTCATCTCTAACCTAGAAGCTGTCTGCAATTGATAGCTACTTGCAAGTGAAAAATTAGTTTTCTTCAAGAGCATTTCACTGGGGAAATAAACCATTCTTAGGAGTAAACCTCATACCCAACAGCAGATGGCCAGCACAAAATGAACTCAATGACTTTTGAAGGTTCTGTGTGTCATAATGTTACTCAGAGCATTATCTATCTATCTATCTATCTATCTATCTATCTATCTATCTATCTATCTATCTATCTATCTATCATCTATCTACGTACCTATCTATATCATCTATTTATTACCTTTCTTCTTCTATAAATTTTTCTTGTGCTTTTTCTTTGACTCCTTTTATTGTTTGGTTGTTTCATCGTATTCTGATTTGTGTGACTTTGGTTTATCTTGTTTTAGTGATTAATCAGTATGTGCACTTATGCCCCCTTTGTCCATTTCTTCTTATGCAAAGACTGATGTCAACACCATTGTGGTAGTTTGGATAAGAATGGCCACCATAGGCTCATGTATTTGAATAAATAGTCACCAGGCAATAAAACTGTTTGCAAGTAATAGAAAGACTGGGAAGTATATAGCTTTGTTCAAGGAAGTGTTTTCCTGGTTTTGAGGTTTCAAAACCCATGCTCTACCTACTCTCTTTCTCTCTGCTCATGGATCAGGATGTAGCTCTCAGCTACTTGCCTAGAACAAGGCCAGACTAGTGTCATATCCTCTTCCACATGCTTCTTGCCATGATGATAGTGGACTAATCATCTAAAACTGAAAACGAGCCCCAGGTTAAATGCTTTCTTTTATAAGAGATGCCTTGGTCATGATATCTCTTCCCTACAATAAGACAATGACTAAGACAAACACATTCCTTTCAACAGATTGAATTTCTTTCAGCAGCGGTTATGGGAGGCGGTATTACATGCCAAACACTGTCCTGGGCACTGGGGTGAGAGACATGAAATGTGCTCTTTAGCCTCAAGAAGCTTATATAAGCACAGAAGCGTCTGATATTAACAAAATGTGAATTAGACAAATCACCAAAAATTATTAAAGCTGATTAGGAAAAAGACATCTATGTCATAGGATGTTACTGACAAGCTCAATGACATTATCTTATATGTTAAGGTAATAGAAGACCAGCTGTGATTGTACATACATCAGACATAAACTTCATGTCTCTAGGATCCATAAAAGCTAAATTAGCATAAATATGAAAAATTATTTCACAAAATTCAATGATTATGTTGTAGAAAAACATGTAAACTTCACTTCCACAAAGTTGTAATCAAGAGTAGCCTTCAAGAAACATACAAGCTAAGATTTGCCATAGTTCTGCTTGTTCTTGTGAATTACATCCGGCCTACTGAAAAAATTTTCATCTCCACTGACACTACATACTGGTCTGTGCTTCCTCTATTACTGAGCCCCCCAACAAGCACATGAAACTGTAACAATCAAAAGATAATAATACCAGCTGGCATGTGTTTAATTCCAAGTGTCGGAAATAGACTAAATTTACTTTGTCTTAGTTAGCTGTCTTTTAAAAAAATAATCTGTTAATTGTAAAGAACTTATAAATAAAACTCAACATGCAGCAGGGTTAACACAGTGACTCAAACAGGCACTTGCCCAAAGCTAAGTCTATACTTCTCAGTGAACTGCTGCACGATTAGAACAGCGATTTTGACGCCAGAAAATTTCACATTGGATTTTACACTTTATCGATATTAATTATATTTTCATGCCAGTGTCTACTACAAATATATGACAACTCCTGACAGAAATAAAGGTAGGGAAATATTCACTCTAAGTAACCATGTTATGTGAGTTATGCTATTATGCTCATTTTTTATATAAGAAGTTTGAACACAAAAATCTGCCAAAGTAAGTTCATTTTAAATACACTCTTAAACACTCCATACTTCCATGAACTGAAAGTGGTATAGTCAGTCTATGTAGTGGTATGACAAAGAGGAGAAAGGCAAAAACAAGAAGAGCTAGAGTAGGTACATCTACTGACACTTTTTTTTTTTAACAGCAAAGAAAATGGACAATTTGTTATAAGAAAAGGTCACAGAATGGAGGGAAATATTACCTATAATTTTCAAGAACACTAAAAGAAAAGCATTAAATAATCAAACAGTCAAATCAAAATTGTCCATGGTACTGTGAGTTCTTTTTTGTTGTTGTTCTTGTTGTTAACTATCTGAATTTTTAATAGTGTACAGATTATCTGAATTATAACTAATGTAGTTTCAAGTATTCAAGGTCCACATTCAAAATCTTTTTAAAAGGTATTTTATTTATTTACATTTCAAATATTATCCCCTTTCCTAGTTTTCCCTCCCAAAATCCCCTATCCCTTCCCCCCCTCCCCGTGCTTCTCAACCTACCCACTACCATTTCTGGTCCTGGAATTCCCCTATACTGGGGCATAGATCCTTTACAGGACCAAGTGCCTCTCCTCCCACTGATGACTGACTAGGCCATCCTCTGGTACATATATGTCTAGATCCACAAGTTCCACCATGTGCTTTCTTTAGTACCATGGAGCTCGGGGAGTACTGGTTAGTTCATATTGATGTTCCTCCTATGGGACTTCAGATACCTGTAGGTCACTGGATATGTTCTCTGGCTCCTTCATTAGGGACCTTGTGCTCTGTCCAATGCATGACTGTGAGCATCCACTTCTGTATTTGCCAGGCCCTGGCAGAGCCTCACAGGAGACAGCTGTATCAGGCTCCTGTCAGCAGGCTCTTGTTGGCATCTGCCATAGTGTCTCAGTTTGATGGTTGTATATGGGATGGATTCGCAAGTGGGGCAGTCTCTGGATGGTCATTCATTCAGGCTCTGCTCCAAACTTTGTCTCTGTAACTCCTTCCATGGGTATTTTGTTCCCCATTCTAAGAAGGAATGAAGTATGCATACTTTGGTCTTCCTTCTTCTTGATTTTAATGTGGTTTGTGAATTGTATATTGGGTATTCTAAGATTCTGGGCTAATATCCACTTATCAGTGAGTGCATATCAGTGAGTGCATATTAGGTGTGTTCTTTTGTGATTGGGTTACCTCACTCAGGATGATATCCTCAAGATCCACCCATTTGCATAAGAATTTCATAAATTCATTGTTTTTAATAGCTGCGTAATACTCAATTGTGTAAATGTACCACATTTTCTGTATCTATTCCTCTGTTGAGGGACATCTGCATCCTTTCCAGCTTCAGGCTATTATAAATAAGGCTGTTATGAACATAGTGGAGTATGTATCCTTATTACAAGTTGGAACATCTTCTAGGTATATGCCCAGGAGAGGTATTGCTGGATCTTCCAGTACTATTATGTCCAGTTTTCTGAGGAACCAACAAACTGATTTTCAGAGTGGTGGTACCAGCTTGTAATCCCAACAGCAATGGAGGAATGTTCCTCTTTCTCTACATCCTCACCAGCATCTGCTGTCACCTGAGGTTTTGATCTTAGCCATTCTGAATGGTGTGAGGTGGAATTTCAGAGTTGTTTTGATTTGCCTTTCCCTGATGATTTAGGATGTTGAACATTTTTTCAGATGCTTCTCAGCCATTTGGTATTCCTCACTTGAAAATTCTTTGTTTAGCTCTGTACCCAATTTTTAATAGGGTTATTTGATTTTCTGGGGTCCAACTTCTTGAGTTCTTTATATATATTGGATATAGTCTCCTGTCTAATTTAGAATTGGTAAAGATCCTTTCCTAATCTGTTGGTGGCTTTTTGTCTTGCTGACAGTGTCTTTTGCCTTACAGAAGCTTTGAAATTTTATGAGGTCCCATTTGTCCATTCTCAATCTTACAGCACAAGCTATTGGTGTTCCTTTTAGGTATTTTTCCCCTTTGCCCACATCTTCGAGGCTTTTCCCCACTTTTTCCTCTATAAATTTCTGTGTCTCTGTTATATGTGGAGTTCCTTGATCCACATAGACTTGAGCTTTGTAAAAGGAGATAAAAATGGATCAATTTGCATTCTTCCATATGAAAACCACCAGTTGTGCCAGCATCATTTGTTGAAAATGCTGTCTTTTTTTCACTGATGGTTTTAGCTTCCTTGTCAAAGATCAAGTGACCACAGGTGTGTGGGTTATTTCTGGGTCTTCAATTCTATTCCATTGATCTACCTGTCTGTCGCTGTACCAATACCATGAAGTTTTTATCACAATTGTTCTGTAGTACAGCTTGAGGTCCTGCCTGGTGATTCCACCAGAGGTTCTTTTATTGTTGAGAGTAGTTTTTGCTATCCTAGTTTTTTTGTTTCTCCGGATGAATTTGCAAATTGCCCTTTTTAATTCTGTGAAGAATTGAGTTGGAATTTTGATGGGGATTGCATTGAATCTGTAGATTGCTTTTGGCAAGATGGGCATTTTTACTATATTAATCCTGCCAATCCATGAGCATGGGAGATTTTTCCATCTTCTGAGATCTTCTTTGATTTCTTTCTTCAGAGACCTGAAGTTCTTTTTTTTTTTTGTTTATTTGTTTTTTGTTTTTTGTTTTTCAAGACAGCGTTTCTCTGTGTAGCCTTGGCTGTCCTGGAACTCATTCTGTAGACCAGACTAGCCTTGAACTCAGAAATCCACCTGCCTCTACCTCCCAAGTACTGAGATTAAAGGCATGCTCCACTGATGCCCAGCCTGAAGTTCTTATCAAACAGATCTTTCATTTCCTTAGTTAGAGTCACACCAAGGTATCTTATATTATTTGTGACTATTGTGAAGGGTGTTATTTCCCTAATTTCTTTCTCATCCTGTTTTTCCTTTGTGTAGAGAAAGGCCATTGATTTGTTTGAGTTAATTTTATATCCAGCTACTGTGCTGAAGCTGTTTATCAGGTTTAGGAGTTCTCTGGTGGAATCTTTAGGGTCACTTATATATACTATCATATCATCTGCAAATAGTGATATTTTGACTTCTTCCTTTCCAATTTGTATCCCCTTGATCTCCTTTCGTTGTCAAATTGTTCTGGCTAGGACTTCAAGTACTATATTGAATAGGTAGGGAGAAAATGGGCAGCCTTGTCTAGTCCCTGATTTTAGTGGGATTGCTTTGAGGTTCTCTCCATTTAGTTTGTTGTTGGCTACTGGTTTGCTGTATATTGCTTTTATTATGTCTAGGTAAGGGCCTTGAATTCCTGATCTTTCCAAGACTTTTATCATGAATGGGTGTTGGATTTTGTCAAATACTTTTTCAGCATCTAAGGAGATGATCATGTTGTTTTTGTCTTTGAGTTTGTTTATATAGTGGATTAAGTTTATGTATTTCCATATATTAAACCATCCCTGCATCCCTGGAAGGAAGCCTATGTGATTATGATGGATGATCTTTTTGATGTGTTCTTGGATTCAGTTTGTAAGAATTTTATTGAGTATTTTTGCATCAATATTCATACGGGAAATTGGTCTGAAGCTCTCTTTCTTTGTTGGATCTTTGTGTGGCTTAGCTATGACTTAACTGTGACTTCATGGAATGAATTTAGTAGAGTACCTTCTGTTTCTCTTTTGTGGAATCATTTGAGAAGAATTGGAATTAGGTCTTCTTTGAAGGTCTGATAGAACTCTGCACTAAACCCAGCTAGTTCTGGGCTTTTTTTTTTTTTTTTTTTGGTTGGGAGATTATTAATGACTGCTTCAATTTCTTTAGGAGATATGGGACTGTTTAGGTCATTAATCTCATCTTGATTTAGCTTTTGTACCTAGTATCTGTCTAGAAAATTGTCCATTTTGACCAGGTTTTTCAGTTTTGTGGAGTACAGCCTTTTGTAGTAGGATCTGATGATGCTTTGGATTTCCTCAGGTTCTGTTGTTATGTCTCCTTTATCATTTCTGATTTTGTTAATTAGGATACTGTCCCTGTGCCCTCTAGTTAGTCTGGCTAAGAGTTTATCTATCTTGTTGATTTTTCTCAAAAAAATAAAAATATAAAAACAAAACAGAACAATAAACAGCTCTTGGGTTGGTTGATTCTTTGTATAATCCTTTTTGTTTCTACTTGGTTGATTTCAGCCCTGAGTTTGATTATTTCCTGCCATCTACTCCTATTGGGTGAATTTGCCTCCCTTTATTCTAGAGCTTTTAGGTGTGTTGTTAAGCTGCTAGTGTGTGCTCTCTCAAGTTTCTTTTTGGCATCACTCAGAGCTATGATTTTTCCTCTTTGGACTACTTTCATTGTGTCCCATAAGTTTGGGTATGTTGTGGCTTCATTTTCATTAAATTCTAAAAAAGTCTTTAATTTCTTTCTTTATTTCTTACTTGATCAAGTTATCATTGAGTAGAGTGTTGTTCAGCTTCCATGTCAACATTGGCTTTCTATTATTTATGTTGTTATTGAAGATCAGTCTTAGTCCATGGTCATCTGATACGATGCATGGGATAATTTTAATATTTTTGTATCTGATGAGGCCTGTTTTGTGACCAATTATATGGTCAGTCTTAGAGAAGGTACCAAGAGGTGCTGAGAAGAAGGTATATCCTTTTGTTTTGGGATAAAATGTTCTGTAGATATCTGTTAAATCCATTTGTTTCATAACTTCTGTTGGTTTCGCTGTGTCTCTGTTTAGTTTCGGTTTCCAGGATCTGTCCATTGATGAGAATGGGGTATTAAAGTCTCCCACTATTATTGTGTGCATTGGAATGTGTGCTTTGAGCTTTACTAAAGTTTCTTTAATGAATGTGGATGCCCTTGCATTTAGAGCATAGATGTGCAGAACTGAGAGTTCACCTTGGAAGATTTTACCTTTGATTAGTATGAAGTGCGCCTCCTTGTCTTTTTTGATAACTTTGGGTTGGAAGTCAATTTTATTCGCTATTAGAATGGCTACTCCAGCTTGATTTTTGGGACCATTTGCTTGAAAATTTGTTTTCCAGCCTTTACTCTGATGTAGTGTCTGTCTTTTTCCCTGAGGTGGGTTTCCTGTATGCAGCAAAATGCTGAGTCCTGTTTATGTAGCTAGTCTGTTAGTTTATGTCATTTTATTGGGGAATTGAGTCCATTGATATTAAGAGATATTAAGGAAAAGTAATTGTTACTTCCTGTTATTTTTGTTGTTAGTGTTGGGATTCTGTTCTTGCAGCTATCTTCTTTTCCATTGTTGAAGAATTACTTTCTTGATTTTTCTAGGGCGTCATTTCTGTCCTTGTGTTGGAGTTTTTCCCTTTATTATCCTTTGAGGGGCTGGATTCATAGAAAGATAATGTGTGAATTTGGTTTTGTGATTGAATACTTTTGTTTCTCCATCTATGGTAATTGAGAGTTTTGCTGGATATAGTGGCCTGGGCTGGCATTTGTGTTCTCTTAGCGTCTGTGTAACATCTGTCCAGGATCTTCTGGCTTTTATAGTCTCTGGTGAGAAGTCTGGTATAATTATAATAGGTCTGCGTTTATATGTTATTTGATCTTTTTCATTGCTGCTTTTAATGTTCTATCTTTATTTAGTGTATTTGTTGTTCTAATTATTATGTGTCAGGAGGAATTTCTTTTCTGATCCAATCTATTTGGAGTTCTGTGGGCTTCTTGTATGTTAATGGCAATCTCTCTCTTTAAGTTAGGGAAGTTTCCTTCTATAGTTCTGTTTAAGATATTTACTGGCCCTTTAAGTTGAAAGTCTTCATTCTCATCTATGCCTATTATCCTTAGGTTTGGTCTTCTCATTGTGTCCTGGATTTCCTGGATGTTTTGAGTTAGGATCTTTTTTGTATTTTGCATTTTCTTTGATTGTTGTGTCCATGTTTTCTATGGAATGTTCTGCACCTGAGATTCTTTCTTCCATATCTTGTTTTCTGTTGTTGATGTTCACATTTATGGTTCCTGATTTCTTTCCTAGGATATCTATCTCCAGAGTTGTCTCCCTTTGTGATTATTGTTTCTACTTCCATTTTTACATTCTGGATGGGTTTGTTCAATTTCTTCACCTGTTTGGTACTGTTTTCCTGTAACTCTTTAAGGGATTTTTGTGTTTCATATTTAAGGGCTTCTAGCTCTCTACTTGTGTTCTCCTGAATTTCTTTAAGGGAATTATTTATTTCCTTCTTAAAGTGCTCCATAATCATCATGAGAAGTGAATTTAGATCCATATCTTGCTTTTCTGGTGTGATGGTGTATACAGGACTTACTATGATGGGAGAGTTTGGTTCTGATGATGCCAAGTAACATTGTTTTCTGTTGCTTCTGTTCTTATGCTTGCCTCCTGCCATCTAATTATTTCAAGTGCTTGCTGCTCTCAACATATCTGATTGGAGCCTATCCTTCCTATAATCCTAGTTGATTCAGGACTTCTCAGAGTCCTGCTTTCTCTCTGATCTTGTAGTTCCAGGATCCTGTGAATCTGAGATTCTGGGTGTGTCAGAGTTTTTGGCAGTCAAGTTTCCACTGAGACCCTGAGATCCTGGTGTGTCCAAGTTCCTGGTATCCTGGTATCCTGAAATTCTAAGATCCTGGGCATGTTACAGTACCTGGAAGTGGTGTCTCCTCTGGGGACTGTGGGGCTGTGTGGTGTGTTCGAAACCAAGGTGTACTAGCACCGATCAGAGGAAACCCAAGCAGCTAGTTAGGCAGGGCTCCTGTGTCCTTGCTCCTGCGGTCACAGGTCTGTAGGGATTTGTTTGGAACAGATGTTGTGTTCCACTCACCAGTGATCCTAGGTGTGCTAGGGTGCCTGCAGTATGGAGAGTCCTGTGGGGACAGTCGGACTGTCCGCCGAGTTTGTGCCCAAGGTGTCCTGGAGCTGGCACTGACCCTCTACTGACACTTATAATGTTTCTTATTAAACACTTTTCTATCCTAAAAGTAAGATCATTTAGGCTAATCTAAAGCCACAGCAATAGACTCTGTTGCTAATTGGTTGAAGAGTTATTCAAATTAGCTTGCCATTCATTTTGTATCAGTCTAAATTTGAAAGAGCCAATAGCTTATAGACAGCCTATGTTAAAATGTAACTATTTTTTCTCATGTGATGTAATCATTGGTATATGTATTTGAAGGATAAAAATCAATTGATGTATTTTTCCTAATCAAGTCAAATCTAGGAGTCTGTGTTCTAGCTAGTAGGTTTTTAATTGGTGAATATTTGTGAACAACATTTGGAAATAGAAGATTAGAGAATCTTGAATATATGACAAGAATTTAGTTAGGGAGATGATGGCTGTTACAATGACTTGTGCATCTAGAATATACCCTAAACAACAGTGAGAACTTTACCTTAAGATAGGAGTATACAAGCATATGTTTGAGAGATAGTGTTTGAGATGAGGAATGCTGGGAAAATACTGCTAATAGCATGCCATTTCATTAAATCAGTTTTACAAAGGTTGTTTTCTGAAACATTAACTAAGTGGGGGTGTCAGCAAGGCTGTGGTTGTAACTAGACGGGCCCAGGTATGGCAAGAACCAGAATGAACAAAACCTTTTGGGGTTTTTCTAGAGACTGAGTTCGGGTCCTGTATGTTTACCAGGAGTGTTAAATCTCACCACATTTTGTTTGCTTCTTCACTTGTAGAAAGTGATGCTTAGCTTCCTTGTGCCGTTAATACTGTATTCTGATTCATCCTCATAGAGTTACTGTATGGCCCTTATAATGAATAAATGTTTACCAGGAAGCATTTTAAACCTACAAAAAATACTTCACTCCCCACCAGACTTCTAGTTCATCCGTGTGTTTTTTAATGTCTGTAAGGATGGATTGTTTAACTGGTGATCCTTTATTTTAATGCTTCAATTTTCTCCACTTTGGAAAGTGATTTCCTTTTCAATCAAGTGCCTTCTGTGTCTTTTATATATGCCCCCTTCACATTTTTTAGTGCTTTTCTTTTTCATACTGTGTTGCTTTCTGGAAGAAGTTTCAAAATCATTTTGCACCCTTTTATATCACTGTTGTAGATCAGCCATTTCTCCAGTGAGCCCCAATTTTATAATTATGTGTGGAGAATCTTACTTGAAATTCATCATTTGGAGGCACTGCTTGATTTTATTGAGATGACATTTATCCCAAGATTTTTTTTCTGTATATAAAACTAAAAGTTATGTGTATGAAGATACATATTTTATGTTTTCTGATTATAGATATCCTAAAATGTTTTCTAGTTCTTTCCATCTCTGTTAAATTCTGAATAATTTTCTTTACTTTAGGTGATATGTTTGATACTTTCTTCAACTAGATCTTTCTTCTCTTCTCTTCTCTTCTCTTCTCTTCTCTTCTCTTCTCTTCTCTTCTCTTCTCTCCTCTCCTCTCCTCTTCTCTCTCTCTCTCTCTCTCTCTCTCTCTCACACACACACATACACACACACACACACTCACGCACACACAGAGAGACAGAAACATATAGAGACAGACGTAGAGAGAGAGAGGAAAGAGACAGAGCCATGTTTATTTTTGAATAATCCAAAATGAACAGTAGCCAGAAGATGATTTGCTATCATTTTTAATTCTTCTTCTTTCAATTGATAAATAAATGTCATTTTATTTATTTTTCCTTTTTAATTAATTATTTTATTTATTTAAATTCCAAATGTTATCCCCTCCCAGTCTCCCCTTCCCAGAGTTCGTCATCCCATCTCTCCTCCCCTTTACTTCTGAGAGGGTGCTCCCTTCTTCCAGGCCTCCAAGTCATCCTTCTTCCCTGGGGCATCAAGTCTCTAGAGGGTTAGGCATTAATTCTTATGACGGTTTTTCCTTTTCATGATTCTGTCATCCAGATTCCCACTGAACACAATAACAGACAAGATTATTGTTAGACTTGAATGACTTGTTTGTTTCTTCATTTATAAATGATCATAAATGCTATCTAATATAAAAAATCCAAGCAATGGAAGAAAATAAAATTCAAAATAAAACACCAACAAGACTCATATACTTTACTTCTCTTCTGAAGAGATGAGAATAACAAATGGTAGGAAAGTTACTCACCTTCCTAACTGACTAGATTATCCTCTAAAGCATCTGTGTTAGTTACTCTTTTCACTGCTGTGGTCAAATACTGGACAAAAGAAAGGCAAAGCAACAAGGAGTGATTTTTGATTTGCTGTTCAAGAGGATACAGTTCATGATGAAAAAAAAAAAAGACACGAGGGAAGATGTCTGAGACTACTGCTCCCATTGTATCCACAGTCATAAATTAGAGGAAGATTATTACTATTGAGCTCCCCCTCTTATCCTCTTGCTTACTAACTTACTTACTTACTTACTTACTTATTCTGCATGTAAGGCACATGTATGTCAGGGTATGATATGAAGTCAGAGACCAACTTTCTAGTGTTAAGTCATTCCTTCTCTCATATGGGGTCTGGAGGTTGAATATAGTTCATTGCATTTGGCAGTAAGTGCCATTAACCTGCTAAATAATCTGAGCAGGCCCCACTGTCTCCTATTCATTACATCTGGAACCCCAGCCCATGGAATGGTACCACCCATATTTACAGTTGGTCTTCCCAGTACAGAACTAAATCTAGAGGTTGCATCATAAAAAAATCCCTGATATTTTTCCTTCTACATGATGTTAGATGCTGTCAAACCAACAGGCACCAATAGTCATCATGCATCTACTTTTCATTTTCAAAGCTCAACAATATTTATTCACTATTGTATATTGAAGAAAAATGAAAGCTGTTAGAATACTTATATCCAGTGCTGAAAGACAGTTTATTGACATAGAGCATGTGCCCAAGTCAGTTTCAGATTGCCAAGAGATGTAGGACTATTCACATGTTTACTGTCTTCTTTGGTGTTCAATACCTATTATTGGCTTCTACCAATGTATTCTTTGATATTAATGATTATATGCTTCCCATATATGGGGTAATCATGTATAATATTTTCATTGGAGTTGATTGGAGGATCAGTAATAGAAAAGATCTCATTGTCAGGGCTCCCAGAGAAGTAATCCACAGTAGGCTGCTTCTTTTGTTCCTTCATTTTCCTTTCTTATTCCTGCTCTGTAACACTTTTGGGGTAACTTTGCCCATTAGAGCATTGTTGCGATTCATAACAGACTGAGGCTGAAGGCAGACTTAACTTCAAATAATCAAAACGAAGAGGTGCACATAGTCAATGTCTTTTGTGTTCTGCTGCTTACAAGAAGAAAGCTCAACAGGGACTCTGAAGCCAAGAGATAGGAAAGAGGAGCTGAGCTTGGTATCAGGCAAGTGAGTAGCTCCACTGTATAGAGCTTCTATTTCTTCAGGGCATTTATATATCATGCCACCATTTCCTCTGGTAAAATTGACACAAAATTCATTAATTTATTAATATAGTAAGCATTTACTAAGCATATACTATATATCACTAATATAAATTATTTAATGTATGAAACAATATGGCATTTTTTTAGAAGAAGACAAAACAATTTTTTCAGTTCCCAGATGATGATGTTAAAGTCCCATTATTAGTCTATTAACTTGGGTCTTTATGGGGAAAAACAGTATTTTATTACTTGCGAATTAGCTTGTAACTTTAATATCCAATAACATTCATGGTCCTGAAAATGTCAGGAAAGAAACATAGAATGTGACTGAAGTGGTCTCCACCAATTTGCTTAGTGGTCAGTGGGAAGGGAAAGTTCTAAATAAAATCCTGTGCACACTGCCTTGCACATACCAAAGAACTTGACATTTTAAATGACCACTTTCTCATTGTTAGTGAGGCCTTTTAAACTGAGATCTGGAAATGATAAAAATATCATGTGATGATAGGTGTTTCTTCAATAAGAAGTCTATCTTACACTGAAAGATAATAAAATACACTCAGCTGAAGTATACACACACACACACACACACACACACACACACACACACACACAAGTATAACCCTCTCAAAACCGTAACACATTTTTCTTGGGACTGAACAGCAATGATGGTGAGAAGCAAACCACTTTTACGACCATTCTCCTCATAGTTTACAATTTTTTTTCTGGTGATGGCTACTTTTTTTTTTTTTTTTTTTTTTTTGCTGTTCAAGCATAAAGCTGAATCTTGGCTTACAAAATAGCACATAGAAGGTCCATTTTACAAGCATCAGAAAAATTCACCAAACACACAAATGGCTAAAATGAGAGAATTTATTGAAACAAATCATAAAAACTGTGTGCAAGTTCCCATAGTTAGAGTCCCACTATTGAGGGGAAGTGTGGGTTATTTTATTAAATGGGGAATTATATGATCTTATCATCAGCAGTCTCTTTTTTTTTTTTTTTTTGGTTTTTCGAGACAGGGTTTCTCTGTGTAGCTCTGGCTGTCCTGGAACTCAGTTTGTAGACCAGGCTGGCCTCGAACTCGGAAATCCGCCTGCCTCTGCCTCCCAGGTGCTGGGATTAAAGGCGTGTGCCACCACGCCCAACTTCATCAGCAGTCTCTATTTGCAATTGCCCTCTCCTTTTCCAGATGGGTAGTATACAAATTACAGTATAATTTGTCTCTCTTGAGGTGTGCCATATGTAAACTGCCACAAATATCTACTGTTTAGGCTCCAGATCTGACCAGTGTGAGACATCATGGGTCAGATTCTGTATGGTCATAGCCTGATAGTGTGGAAATTTTGCTTTTATATTTGGTACTTTGTCTATACAAATCTGAAATTTCATTCACTGCTTCCTCCAAATATGCTCTCCGAAGGATCACTGACACAGCTGAGTTTCAGATTTTGAAAATTGGTGGTTTTATGTCCAAAGAGAAGATATGGCCTGCCCTAGTTGAGAGAGGCAGAACAGGGTTCTGTCTGGGTCAAAACTACTCATTCTGCCTTTCTCTCTTTCATTCTTCAGCATCCAGGAAAATTATAATGAGGAAAACTTATCTCAACTTCAAATATTTTCCTAGAGTAATTGAATCAGGAGGTTTGGGGCTTTGAGGGAATCATTATGTTACCCTTCAGATAGAAATAGCCTGTCCCTAGGTTGAAATGTGTTACATTTAAATTGATACTGCTTTTCCCTAATGTGCAATTACCAGAGACAAAAGACCTACTTTTGAAGATACTGCCAAGAAAAGGAAGCAGGTACTGCCTTTTTCTCACTTCTCAGGGTCAGTCTATTTCTGAAATCTCTTTGTTGAAATTATTGAATATTGTTGAATTCTATTGTCCCTAATTGTTAGGACTGCATCTCCTAGTGGCCACTGAAGATGGATTTAAGTGAAAAAAAATTCACAAGGCTAGGGAAGGGGACAGTTGGCCTGTACCATATACTCTTCATGCCACTGTAACCACTCCAGATTTTGGCACCCTGCAGACCATGTGTGTCCTTCACTTTGTTTGGTCATCTGTCAAGTCACCCACTATGAACTTTTTTCTGCCCACCAAGAATCAGAGCCACAGAAGTCATGTTTGTCCTCACAGCACTGTCTTGTAATTGTGAACTTTGTTCTTTAGCAGAAGAGCCAGATAATGAACAGAAAGCAAAATATGATTTTCCCTATGGTTTCATTTTAATCATGAGGCGTGGTAGGTGAGATCGTCTTGCGTGCATTATATACCAATTAACCAGGAGAACCAAGGTCCACATTTTGCCTATGTTCTAACACATTGATGCTCTTGGTGATAGGCTCCTAGAGAGCATGAATGGATGAGGGTTCATGATGAAACTTCCCTTCAGAATAGAAGGAGACCTGAGGCTTCCAAAGCAAAAGCAGATGATGTAAAACCTGAGAGTGAGCTCAATTGCACAAAAGCATAGATTTAAAGAGTGTTAAGCTGGCAGTGGTGGTGCATGAAGTAGAATCCTAGCATTTGGGAGGCAGAAGCAGTCAGATCTCTATGAATTCAAGGCTGGCCTAGTGTACAAGCAAGTTATAGGACAGCCAAGGATACATAGAAAAACCCTGTCTCAAAAAATCAAAACCAAACCAAACCAAACAAAAACAACAACAACAACAAAGTTAAGCAAAATCCTTTAAGGAATTTGAAAACTATGCTGCTTTTGGCTGGTTGGTTGGTTTGGTTTGGTAGATAGTCCTTGTGGAACAGTTTTTAAGTTGGTAGTAACACTGAGCATCAACTAGAATGTGCCTCTATCATCTAACTTCTACTCCCAAAGTTCCAGTCAATCCCACTATTACCATGCTGCACACAGTGAAGTGTGTGTTACAACTGATAAACATAATGTGAGACATCATTATTTTCTAGGGCCCAACACTTACTCACTTTTAGTGTTGTTTACTCTATGGGTTTGGGCAAGTATGCTCATGTGTAATCAATCCTTGGAGTAAATATCTACATGAGACACTGAGCTACCATTGTAACACAGAGCAGTTTCATGGCCTCAATATCCTTTGTGCTCCTCCAGTTTATTGGTATCTTCTTTTATCCAGTGGTAGATATTGGTGCCTTTTATTACCACTATAGTTTTGCCATTTTCTATATATTATATATTTAAAAGCTTACTGTGTGAGTGTCTTCATACTGGATTTTTTTTAAAATTTAATCCTAGGGTTTTAATTTTCTTTCATATCATTTAAGGACTTGATTGCTAATCTCTTTTTAGTGATGAATGTTCTATTATCTCAATATATGACTGTGCCACTTTAGTTATCACTGTGCTCCAGCAATTGTCTTTTAAGTGTAGAACATAAAGTAAGTGAAAGGAAGTAACATGATGAAGACAAAGGAAACCTGACCAAGAATGGAAGTGTTGGTGTAGAAGAATTTTAATCGAATAACATGGATGCTCTGACAAAGAGTTTCACCCAAAGATATGATCCAGCAGGAATGCAGACAGGCCACCTACCTTTAATCCCTCTGGCTGGAAAACAGACATGCCTTTAGTACACACCTGTATTCCCAAACAATGATGTCTAATTGTGGGGCAGACAAAGTGACAAATCAGAAAAAGAGTTGACAAGATGAGTCAGAGATAGGATACTCCCAGCTCTCATGAGAACCGACAGCGAAGAGAAGCAACTTAAAGAGCTGTGAGGAAGAGAGAATTCAGTTCAGTTCTGTTAAGTTCTGTTCAGTTTGGAGCAGCTCAGCTCAGAATTCACGACTGCATTAAACTGAGTTGTGCTCAGTCGTGTTTGAATTGAGTGCAGTTGTGTTCAGTTCAGTTTGGAGCAGTTCAGTGCATGGAGTTCAGAGGCAGTCTTTCCGAACAAAACACTCAGACAGAAGCCAAGAGAAGCCAATTCAAAAATTCAAGTCAGGCAGCTTGGAGAAGAGTTTGAGGCAGAACATCTGAGTTGAATTAGCCACCCAAAGTTCAGAAAAAGCTAAAAAATCAACAAACAAAAACAAAAACAAAAACAAACAAACAAACAAAAAAGAGTGAGTGAAGAAGATCTTCCTAGGAAGCCGCCCGAGCTCGGGCGGCCGCCGAAGCCCCCGCCCGAGCTCCGGCGGCTTCCTACAAGTGAGTTTTATTCATCAGTAAGCTTCAGAGACTGAAACATTCTAGGACTAAGTTAACAGCGTAAGGCTGAAAGCTAAAGCCTTCAAGGTCCAGACTTAAAGAAGATTAGATTGTACAGAGGTTAGGCATCCAAGCTTAGGTCTAGGTATAGTGGTATAGAAACATGCGGGGAACAACTGTAATCTCATCAATTCATCTGAGGAAATGGAAGTGGTATTTACATTTACAGGTTGGGAGCTCAAAGGACTTAAATAATATGTCCTATCATTTTTTGAAGTTCTTGCATTGTGCCTGTGATAGTTACCATGCACTGTTTCTGTGATGAACTAGAAAATATACTTGATATCTCTCTCTTCTCTGAAGTTGAGGTATATATATTAGTGACCATTCCTTCTAGTCTCATGAGGTTTTTCTGAGATGAAAAATGATATGTTCATTCCCTACATGAGACCATCTTAAAGCTCAGCATTTTTGATTGCAGAATTCATATCACAGTTTCTCAAATGAAGACAAGGGTACTGTTTTCTCTTTGGACTCACTCAGGGCTTTTATCTTGAGACCTTTGCATATGTCTCCCCTGTTGGCCTCAAATTCCTGATAGCCCATGCTATACCTCATTCCTCTTTAGGTTCTTGTAGCCTGACACATGTTGGATGTTGACTAAACAGTAAACATAGAGCAAAATTAGACTATTATAATCAAAGCAACTTTGATGGAAAAATTCAGAAAGCAGCATTCTATTCTCAACCCTTAGACATAGGGACAGAGGTTTCTTTAACCTCATCACTACTGACATATTATAAGGGATTTTTCTTCTTTCTGAATGTCTTATGAATTGCAGGATGCTCAGCTGTATACTGGGGTATGGGGCAAGTGGACCATGCCTCTAGACAGAAGAACTGGTAAGGTTGAAGCAGGTTCAAAACTTGGGGAAATCTTAGAATTGAGAATAGTATTTGAGGAACCAGCTCCCTGTCAAACCCTACCTGTCCTAGAGCAGGTAATCACAACACACCAATGAGAGGACCATGACAATGAGTCATGTAGGGACAACACCTGAAGTCCCTACAAACACCCCTAATATCTCAGACTGAAAAAAATTGGAAGCATCTACCCCTGAAACTCACCCTATCCCCCAAATGTTTATAAGGTCCCTATCCACATGGAATAAAGTTCACTAGTTGTTTCCACAAGAATCATCTAAGGGTGGCTGTTTTACTGAGATGCAATACTCTGGGGAAGAGTTTTCTCTCCCAAAGCATTTATTGATGGACTTTGGAGACACCCAGCAGGTTAGGCTTGCACCCTTGCTTGAAGCTACTTGCTGTCACTTGTTGTCAGTTGTTGCCACTCCCTGCCACTTGCTTCATGGCTCACCACCACTGCACTGCCAAGGTAGCAAGAGAGATCCTGGCTACATGCCCTTCATGGGCTTTCCTTTGGAAAGCTATAACACTTTGGTCTTTCCAGCTAGATCAAAGCCCTTTGGAATTTTTCATTCTGGCCAGGCCAGAGATGCTCAGATGTAATCTGCCACCTTTGAGTGGCCTTTGGGCACCCCAGTGGTGTGGCAGACACTCAGCCCAACACTGGGGCTCTGATTCCAAGAAGCCAGTAGTGATTTCCTTTCCTTAGCTTTTGACAAATGACTAGCTATCTAAAAGTCAATAGATACCCCAATGCATTGGGGAGAGACAAGAGTCAACCTGGTTGAGAATGGTGTTCTCAGACAATCTGGTGACTGGGAATCACCATCTGTCAGTTCTCAATTAAACTTTATTATCCCCATAGAAATTGTTGACTTCCTAGTATAATGTGACAGTAGCTCTATACTCATATGACTCAAGTTCAACCTTCAGTGATGCTTGGTTGCTTTTGTGTTCTCAGTCAAATCAGGTGTTTAAGTCTTTAAAGTCCTAACTCAAGGAACTGCTTGAAGTAAATATTGCTCAGTTAAGACTGGTTCTGAGAGAATAACAAATATTTTTGTGTCTCAAGCTTCCTGGGAGACATGCTTATATTAAACAGACTATCTTATCTTTTATTTACAAAATCAGTCCACTGTAACCTCCCCGAGTTAACTCTTCTTTTGCTCACCTTCTAGATGGTCCATCCTTTTGTCTTAGCTCCAAACTTGGTCTCTGTAACTCCTTTCATGGGTATTTTATTTCCTATTCAAAGAGGAATGAAGTATCCACACACTGATCTTCCTTCTTGATTTTCTTGTGTTTTGCAAATTGTATCTTGGCTATTCTAAGTTTCTAAGCTAATATCCATTTATCAGTGAGTGCATATCCAATGACTTCTTTTGTGATTGGGTTACCTCACTAAGGATGATATCTTCCAGATACATCCATTTGCCCAAGAATTTCATAAATTCATTTTTTAATAGCAGAATAGTACTCCATTGTGTAAATGTACCACATTTTCTGTATCCATTCCTCTGTTGAGGGACATCTGGGTTCTTTCCAGCTTCTGGCTATTATAAATAAGGCTGCTATGAACATAGTGGAGCTCGTGTTCTTATTACCAGTTGGAACATCTTCTGCGTATATGCTCAGGAGAGGTATTGCTGGATCCTCTGGTAGTACTATGTCCAATTTTCTGAGGAACCGCCAGACTGACTTCCAGAGTGGTTGTACCAGCTTGCAATCCCACCAGCAATGGAAGAGTGTTCCTCTTTCTCCACATCCTCGCCAGCATCTGCTGTCACCTGAATTTTTGATCTTTGCCATTCTGACTGGTGTGAGGTGGATTCTTAAGACACAAACACGGACATTCTATAACAGCCTGAGAGCTGCAATGGCTCCCTGATCTAATTAAATTTCCCTTTCCACTTCTCAGTGACGGTCTTAATTCTGGGTAGTTTCTCTGGACTCATGGTGTGCTCAGCTCAGATGTAGCTGGCATTCTCTGAAGATGCCTTCTGCTTTTCTGACAACTCTTCTGCTTACCATTTTCTTCTGCCTTGACCACCTCCATCCACCACAGCAAGTCCATACCTGCCTGTCAGAATTAAAGTCGACCTTTGTGAGAAGACAATCTCACTTAGTGTAAAGCAACCAGTATGATTCCCATAAGAACAGTAGTGTTACTGCTCTCTGTTCACCTGTTTTATTACTGAATATTGGATACATGATCATTTATTCTTCAGAAAGGACATGGGGAGTGGAAACTGTAACTTCCATTTTCTAACTAAAATATATTGAGAAACTTGCTTCAGATTCACATTCTGGGCCACCAGGAGACTGAAATTCATTTTCAGATTAAAGTATCCCACTGTAAAGCCTGAACATAGGATCCCAGGAAGTGGATCCAAATTCCACCTTCCTAGTGGCTTGGGTTTGAAAGCTATGCTGGCTCACCTCCTACCACTTCTCTGACTGGCTATGCCCAAGGCAAACTGCAGGACTTTTCACCCTTAGCACACTATTGTTTGAAGTCATGTTCGATGAGTTTTTTTTTTTCTTCCAACTTTTATTAGATATTTTCTTCATTTACATTTCAAGTGTTATCCAGAAAGTTCCCTATACCCTCCCCCCTCCCGGCCCTGCTCCCCTACCTATCCGCTCCCACTTCTTGGCCCTGGTGTTCCCCTGTATTGGGGCATATAAAGTCTGCATGACCTACAGCTTTATTGAGATAATTTGTATACCATGTGATTAATCCATCTAAAAGCTATATAATTCAATGTTTTATTATAGTTAGAATTGTGTTCTTATCAATGTAGCAAATTTACAATATTTCTTCATTCTAAATGGAATGCCATCACCATTCGTTATGACTATCTTAACCTCACCCACCTGTTCAATAACTCTTTTATAAACTTACTGTTTACCTACCATCTATCTCCTTACATCTGACTATTTCAGACTTCTCAAATAAATTGAATGAATTATACAGTCTGATTTTTTTTCTTACTGATTTCTTTCATTTGGTATGATGTTTTAAAGTTTCACCAAATTGTAGCACCTTTCAGAATCTCATTCTTCTAAATGTAAAATTATTTATTATAAGAATATGGACTTTTGGCCAGTACATATTCTTGATTCCAACACTAAAGATTCAGAGGCAAGCAGATTTTTTTGAGATCATGGCTAGCCTGGACTACATTGTGAGTTCCAGGACAGCCAATGCTATATGGTGAGACACTGTCTTAGAAAGAGAGATAGAGGGGCAGGAGAGAGAGAGAGAGAGAGAGAGAGAGAGAGAGAGAGAGAGAGAGAGAATGAATATGTATCTTGTTTACCTACTGATCAGTTGTCAGTTGAGCTGTTTCCATAGTGTGGTCAATAGAATACAATGCTATGAATATTTCTATATAAATACTATGTGCATACATATTATAATTTTCTGTATATATGCAGTATATTTTAATTACCAGGACAGATGATAATCTTATTTGTTTTCCAAAACAAATTCTTAAGAATCTGCAATATCTCTCATCTATACCAGCTGGACATAAAGTTCCTAATTTCACCACATGCTCACTAACACTTGTTATTATTCTAATCCATTTTGTCCCTAGTATATGCTAAAGGATTTCATTGTATTCTGACTCGCATTTACTTAATGACCAATCATTTTTTTAACACCATTTCAAACCCAGGGTGTTTTTATATCTTCACTGGAGAAATGTGTAGTAAGACCTCTAGTCTCGTTTTAGTTCAATTGTCTTTCTATTTTTGAGTTATGAGTTCCTTGTTTATTCTAGACCTCATTTCCATATCAGATATGCTTGGGGAATGTTTCTCCCACTCTGAGATTTGCCTTGTACTATCTTGATAGAGTTCTTGGCAGTACAAAGAGTTCAATGTTGATAAAAAGTCCTGTTAATCTACTTTTGCCCCTGGTGTTTGTGCTTTAGGTATAATGTAATCAATTTAGCCTAATTCAAGTTCACAGGAAATTATTTCTGTATTTTCTTCTAGAGGCTATAGTCTTAGCTCTAACATTCACGTCTATTATCTATTTGAGTTAATTTTTTATACACATGAATGGTTCAACTATATTCTACCTATGGAAATCCAGTTGCAACTGTTCATTGAAAAGAAGCCTCATTTCCTGTTAAGTGTTTTGAAGATTCCTGTTGAAAATCAGTTGAACATACATATATGAACTTATTTCTGGGATTGTAATTTTATCCTCCTTATTTACCTGTCTTCATTTTATAGCATTTATTAAGTGTATCTTTGATAATTTCATACTTGGGTCTCAGTAATGTCACAAAAGTCATTTACATTCAGAAATATAACTATGTTAATGACTATTGTCTTATAGTAAGTTTAAGCATTTCTTTTATAGTTATATAATTATTCATTTATTTATTTTCATGTATGAGTTTTAGTGTAGGTAGCATGGCTCAGATGTGAACGTTATACACTGACTTATTAAAGTTCATTCTCTCCTTTCACCTTGTGGGTTCTGGGGACTGAAATCAAATCATCAGGCTTGGTGGCAAGTGTCTTTATCTATAAAGAGGGCTCAGCAGCCCTTAAGAGTAAGTTTTAAAAGAGAAAATGTAAGTACTCATAGTAGGATCTTCATTTTCATAATCATTTGGGTTATTTGGGTTCCATGAGTGTCCGTCCATATGAAGTTTAGAATCAAGCATATATTTTTTACCAAGAAGACTTGCCTACCATAAAGTAGCCCCGGAGAAAGGCATTTCTGTAGTGAATATGCTGAATCTATACAGTGGATGACTACCTTAATAATACTGTTTTGCAAATCCTGAGGACAACCTATTTTTATTTATTTATATATCTTTACAGTTATTTCAATGGTTTTCAAAATATAAATTTTCACTTTCATAAAACCAGTTCATTTTTGACACAACAGTAAAAAAGAAAACTACTCAATATAAGCTTAGAGAAATACAATTACTTTTTTATGGCTGATCTTGTAGTTTGAAATTTTTCTGACTTTATTTGTTATAAGAATATTCCTGGCATCCTTTTGCATTTTATGTATACACAATCATATGCAAAGTCATATAGTGTAAAGAGATGTGCCTGTTGTGCATTTCTCTTGCCTGTCTTGGTTTGCTCCTTCTCTTCAGTGTTGAATGAGGATGGTAAGAAGGATTCAGAGAGAAGTACCCTTCACTGTGATGTCGAGTAGCTACTAACTATATTTTCTGGGTGTCCTTATCAGGTTGAAGAAGTTTTCTCCCATTCAGGTAATATATAATATTTACATCATATATAAATATTGAACTTTGTTGATTGTATTTTCTGCATCTATTAACATATTATGTTGCTTTTGTTTAATATTTTGCCGACATGATGGATCAAGTCAACTCATTTCCAGACGCTAAACTGACCTCTACTCTTTGTATACATTTCTTTTGGTGATCATCCATAACTTTATTAGATGTTGCCATATGTGTAACTGTTGGGTTGGAGGTTTTCATATGTATGTTTGCAACATATAATTGCTCTGCAGTTTCCTTATGAGGACTACCTTTGATCTTGATACTGAGGAAATAACTTCTTAGAGTAAGCTTGGAAGTGTTCACTATTACTATATTTCTACGAAGCATATGCAATGTATTAATTTTAAATTTTGTATAAAGATTTAGCAGGATTTACCAAAGCGCTTAGGAATGAAGTTCAATTTGTGGGTAGCTTTATTTTTTTTAATAATTTTTTTTATTTTACTGGTGTTCGTTTGTCTTTTTGTTGCAACTACTGATTCAGTTGTTTATATGTCTATTTGGATTATCTATTTCTTCTTGAGTTAGCTTTAGAAATTTGTCTTCAGTTGTTCGTGGTATTTTACTATAATCTATTTTTGTTTCTATAATTTTTACTCTATATATTTTTCCTCTGGTATGAGGTACAACCAATACTTTTAAAATCAAAGAGAGAACTCATGGTCTTCTTGCCTCAGCCTCGCAAGTTCTATTCTTAGGAGGTACATCCTGCTCAGGCCGATCAGGTAAGTCTTGCTTCAGTTATGTGTGTATATGATACATTTGTAAATATCACAAAATATATTTTATTATTATGGATGTGGTTAAAAAATATCTGAAACTGGAGTGTGCCAAGCACCAGGCCCATTTTGCATGAATGGTCATAACCTGTATTAAAGTTTCATTAATTTCTTCCTCAGACTTGGTTGATGGCTACTGTTTTTCAAGTACACCTTTAGGTCATGCTTTTTGGAGGAGGCCTTTCTTTTCTTATTTCTTTCTTTTTGTCTTTTACAAAGTGAATTAATTTATTTATTCACTTTATATCCCAATGTCTGACCCCCTCTCTTCCAAGTACCTCATCACCCCTCCCTCCCCTTTCTCTCACACACCACACCTCTCCTTTCTCCCCTCCCCAGCACATAAAGTTATTGTAGTACTAAGCATATCCTCTGCCACTGAAGCCAGACAAGGTGACCATGTTAGGGGAATATGATCCACAGGCATATAGGCAACAGTTTCAGAGATAGCCCCCGCTCTAGTTGTTGGGAACCCACATGAAGACCAAGCTGTACATCTGCTACATATGGGCAGGGAAGGGAGCTAGGTTCAGTCCATACTCACTCCTTGGTTGGTTCCCTCTCTGGGAGCTCCCAAGGGCCCAGGTTAATGGACTCTGTTGTTCTTCCTGTGGAGTCCCTGAATTTATTATATGTAGATTCCATTACCCTAAATTTGTCTGGCTTCAATAAGAGAGGATATACCTAGTCTTACAATAACTGATGTGTGTGTGTGGGGGGGGGGTTGTTAATGCCCAGTGTTGGGGGTCTCCTTTCTCCAAGGAGAAGGGGAAGGAGAACAGAAGGAAGAGCTGTGAAGAGGGGACGTGGAGACGGGGAGGAGAGGTGGGCTAATATTGGAGTATAAACTCAATAAATAAATTAATTAATTAAAAAAAAAGAAAGATGAAAGCCAGCACCAGAATTCATCATAAAGTCTGCTTTCGAAAATACTCAGACACTATCATAGTGTTAATGTGGAAAAAAATTAAACATTAAAAAGCTACAAAGGCTGTCTTTCATGTGAAGGAAAGCAAAGTTGTCTTCAACACAGTGCTTTTCACAAGATCTTCAGTGAGTAAGGGAAGCAGGGGGGAAAGACAAGGAGGAGAGCCCCTGTGTCCTGCTGTGTGTGCCCACATGACTCCCTCCCTATCTTGCAATGCTTCCTGAATGTGAAAACATTGCTCCATCTAGTGGTTTTTCTTAGCACACACGTCTCACAGCTTCCTCTTGTTGGTTGTCTTTGACCATACTAGGAGGCTTCAGTTTCCTAAATGGTTCATGATAAATTTTTGTCTTTCAAGAGTTTCAAAGACTGAATTATTTATAGAGCATAGATATGAATGAAGACTTCCAGACAAAATGGCATATAGAAGTATCCTGAAAAAACTATTACTGCTTCACCTATCTGGAAACTTTTTGGTAGGTTTCATAAGAAAGTATTGTTTGTGAATTCAAGAGAGGAAATCTCTAATAGCTAAAAAAGAGAGAACATGAAGCCAGAGTTATGAGCCACAGTTCAAGTCAGAGTAATTCAAGTCAATGGAAACAAACTTCATCAGCTCAGGGTAAGTTTCGGTTAATTGGCATTTATATATTTTATGGTTTTCAATTTGCTGCATTTTGAAAGCCTGGTAATTTTTTAAATTAGATATCAAACATTGTAAGTTTTATCCTCTACCTCCAAATGAGCACATTGAAACCTAATCCCAGATGGAAGACTTGTAGTAGTTGGAGCCCTCCTGTAAGCTATCAGTGTCCTTACATAAGGTCTCTCTCTCTCTCTCTCTCTCTCTCTCTCTCTCTCTCTCTCTCTCTCTCTCACACACACACACACACACACACACACACACAAACACACCACACTTTGTCCCCTTTTCGGGCATTAACAAAGTACTATTTCTGGCTGGTGTCAGGAAGTAGTCTCTTATCACTAAACCTGAGAGAGACTTTGTATTTGACCTTCCAGCCTCTAGAACTATCTCAAACATGCCTCCATGATTATAAGCCTTCTGTTTTATGATAGCCTGAACAGATAAGAAAAAATATTGATGCACTTGCCTATAAATATTCTGAAATGTCATCTACCCAGTTCCACTATGTGGAAGTAACTTGATCCTTCTGGTTTTCTTTTTAAATTTCCATAATTAGGTAGGTGGTACCTATAGACAGTATTTAGCTTAATATTCTGGCTTCTTTATTCCTACTACCTTTAATCCAGCATGGCATTTTCAATTTCATGAGAAAAAAGGATATCACAGAGAGTTTCTGTGGTCGAAAGGGCTCTGAATATTTACTACTTATAGATGTTTTCTTAGACTAGTGTCTCACTGGTATTAAATATAAACATTCTAATTGATGCAGTTTGTACTGTAGGGGTTATTATTATTTTTTACTCTATTTCCAACTTTGGTGCCTTCCATTCACACACGATATATCTGACATCCAGTTCATAATCCACACCAAATCACTTGGATGTTATGGATGGTGAGATAGAAAAGCAAACATCCCACAACCAACAGAGAGAGAAGGGGAGAGGAAAAGGGAGAGGGAGAGGGAGAGGGAGAGGGAGAGGGAGAGGGAGAGAAGCATGATGGTCACTTTTAACTGTCAACTTGATGCAATCTAGAATCATCTGGGAAGAGAACCTCTGTGAAGGATTTCCTAGATCAAGTTGGCCTATAGGCACATCTTTTGGGGGAGATCATCTTGATTAAGTTAATTGATGTGAGAAGGTCTATCCCAGTTTGGGTGGCATCATTCCCAAGGTTTGGTCCACAAACTATGAAAAAACTAGGGAAAGTTTCTGCTCTGTTGACTTTCCTGCTGTTGTAAATTATAACCTGGAATTGTGAGCTAAAAATAAATCCTTTCTTTCTTAAGTTGCTTTCTTTCCTAGGGTCTCATCAAAGCAGCAGAAATGAAACTAGGACACATGTCAAGTCACAGGACCATCATGGGACCTGTAATTATTTTTACTGGAAAAAAGAATGCGTAATTACAAATCAAATACAAAATACACACCTAGATTAGACAAGGTAAAGAGAAGACTTTTATGCAACATGACCTCTGTTCCTTTCACAGGTGATAGCAGTTTCTTGGAAAAATGTCAATACACTTTTAAAAACTTTTGGTTTTAATTTTTGTGACATTTCAATGAGAATTAAATAGCTTTTAATGTAAGGTAATTTTAAAATATTAATAAATTTTTGAATTATTACTAGGAAAGTTCACAAAATCTGGTTATACTCAAATTTCCATGTTTTCACTAAAAAGATACAGAAGTCAGAGAAGAAAAAGCCAATCAACGCCTTACAAGCATCAAATTTCACATTTATTCCATCTGATTAAAAGCAACTCTTCCTGCAGGTTTCTTTAACTCTGATGCCACAGGAAATGTGAGTTTTCCAGAGGCTGTGTAGACCACAGTTCACTGTGAGGAACCCATGAAACAGATACCAGAGCATGTCTAAGTGCTGCTCTGAGCCCTGATCTGCCCTGCCTTGACCTCCTGCTGTTAACAGCAACTACAGAAAACTGTAGAGTCAGCATCATCGAGCATGCAACATCCGTGACAGTTTCTGTCATTCACAAGTGCTGGCTTTTCCAAGATGAAGGACCCTTCCCAGTGAAAAGAAGTCCAAGACCCTTAGAACAGAGTCACTCATGGTTCTCTTCTCAATAAGAAGCCAGGTTTGCACTCACACTTTCTGATTGATTGGAGGTGGTGCGGACAAGCACACCGTGATTAATGTTAATGATATTATGCAAAACTAGAAGCTGTGTGTATAGCAACATGTGATGATTCTCAAAGGAAATGGTTGGTGATGACCACTTTAAATCAATCACAGTAAGTGATGATTGTCTTTGCTATTAAAGGGCCTTCAGCCTGGAGCCCATGCATGCAGTGTTTATTCTGTTAACTCGCTACTGGTGGATATCTGGTTGGCTCCCAATTACTTGCTAATTCACACATAATGCCTCTCTCATTTCTCCTTTTCTTATAGAATTTGATCACAAGCAACTAACCACCACACCTGAATTGAACTGACAAATAGTTATTTATTATGTCTCCTAAGACCCATATGTCTTTCTTTTTAAGACTTATTTATTTTATGTATATGAGCACATTGTCACTATCTTCAGACCCTCCAGAAGGGGGCATCAGATCCCATTACAGATGTTGGTGAGCCGCCATGTGGTTGCTGGGAACTGAACTCAGGACCTCTGGAAGAGCAGCCAGTGCTCTTACCAGTTGAGCCATCTCTCCACCCCCACATTTCTTTTTGGAAGCTTGTTTCTACTCAGATGTTAGTGATCAGAACAGACATGAGGGCCAAGGCCAAGACTGAAGAGGCAAACAGCTGTACTCATGATGAGGCTGTGATAAGAGGGTAGAGAGATGGCTTCCGAGCTACTGAGTTATAAAACCGATGTCAGCTTTGTATGCAACTCCATCCATGCATCCCTGGAATACAGCCCTGAAAGAACCTAACTGGTGTCACTGGAATGAAGGAAGCGTGTATATGTAGATTTCCTATATGCCGCCAACTTCTTCCTAGTCATTGAAGAGTTTTAGTTATGGAAGTAGTATGTGACATGGTTTCCCCTAGCATGTTTTGGTAATCACAATTTAGATTTTATTTATACTATTGTGAGCATAGTTCTAATTTTTCATGCACTTAAAAGCCATTTACATTTTTTTTATATGACCACTTTTTTTTTCTCCCCTCACCCTTTTTTGGTTTGGGGATTTTTTTTGAGACAGGTTTTCTCTATGTAGCACTGGCTGTCCTGAAACTCACTTTGTATACCAGGATGACCTCAAACACATTGGGAACCCCCTGCCTTTGCTTCTCCAATGCTGGAGTTAAACTCATGTGCCACCACACCTGGCTTCTACCCCTGTTTAAAATAAGGGTTTTTACCTATTACTTCCATATCTTAATGGCTTCTTGCACAATGAAGGAATTACTACTTGGCTCACAACCTGTACTATGTATATGTTTTCCACATTAATTTTCTGAGAATTTCATTAATGTGTACAATACGGTCATATCTACCCTAATTCCCTCCTTCTCTTAAGTTCCCCTACATCCTACCTGATACCTCTCCCCCCAACTTCATATCTTCTGCTTCCTCCCCATTCTCCTCCTCCTCTTCTCCTTCTGGCAACTCACCAAGCCTGCTTAGTTCTGCCATATGTGCATGAGCTGTTCACTGAAGCTTGGGGAACCAACCTGGGGACAGACTTTCACAAAATAATGTTTCCCTACCTTGGCTTACACCAACTGTCAATGGTTCCCAGGAAGGGCTCCAACCTAGAGACCATCTCGGTTATTTCTAGGAATTTGGCCTGGTTTGAGCCCATGTAGGTAAACACAGCTGGTATAAGTGAGTTAATGATTTGCAACACCTATATCATGTCCAGAAAACAGCATTTCACATCACTTCTCCTCCCTACCATCTCCTAAATTCTTTCTTGACCATCTTCTATGACCTTCCCTGAGTCTTTGGGGAGGGAGAGCTGATAACAATATCATATTTAGGCCTGAGCATTTAGTCTTTTGTTGTTGGCACTATGACCAGTTTTGTGTCTCTCGACTGGGAATTGAACTCAGAACCACTGGAAGAGCAGCCACTGCTCTTAATGGCTGAGCCATCTCTCCACTCCCACATTTCTTATTCTGACCTTGTAGTTTCTACTCTGATGGTAGTAGCTTTTCTCTGACCAAAACTGAAAGCAGCACACATCTGTGCCTATAAATTAAAGGATACATTCCAGAGTTTTCCTAATTGTGTTTTAAAAAATGAAAATATTTTTAATTATTTTTTATGTGTATTTGGGATGCATGTCTTTCTGTATGTTACTTGTGTGCCTAATGCTGTGGGGTACCAGAAGATGCTGTCGGGTCTCCTAAGACTGTAGTTACATATGGTTGTGAATCACCAACTGGGTGCTGGCAACCAAACCTAGGTTATCTGGAAGAACAGCCTGTATTTTTACCCATGGAGGTAGCTTTTTAGGCCTTTATTACATTTTGATACATCAATGCTTTAGATGTCACTGAATGTGTCACTGTCTTAGTTTGGGTTCTATTGCTGTAAAAAGGCACCATGACTACGGCAACTCTTATTTAAAAAAAAACAAAACATTTAATTGGGGATGATTTATGGTATCAGAGGTATAGTACATTATCATGGTAGAAAGAATGCTAGCATCCAAGCAGACATAATTCTGGAGAAGAAACGTGGAGTTCTACATCTTGATCCACAGGCAGCAGAAGGAGACTGTGTTCTACATTTGTTGGAGCCAGGACACAGGAGACTGCAAAGCCTGCCCAAACAGTGCACACTTTCTCCCACAAGGCCACACCTCCTAATAGTGTCACTCTCCATGGGTTAAGCATTGAAGCACACGAGGCAGTGGGTGCCATTCCTATTAAAACCACCACAATCTCTTACATTCCTTATTGTGTCACATTTGGGGGCTTATTTAGGAATCTTTTGTCCATAGAAAAAGGGCCAAAAGTCACCAGTTTTCTTCTCTTACATAGTTACACTTTTACAGTTAAAACTTTCATACATGTATGATTTTTCCTTTTATAAATGATAGATCTAATTTTAACTTTTTCAAGTGTCTATACTTTCCATAATTTAAGATTCTGCAATTTTTCTTAATATTATGAAGTCGCATGTAATTGAACCCACTTATGGATTTTCCCGTTCTGTTCTACTGTCGTGCTTGTCTTTTTCAGTGCTAGAAGACAATTTTAATAATAGAGATTTCAAATGGTATTTAAGTGTCATGAGACCTAGCCCACCCAAATTCCATAGGCTTATTTACTGTGGCTCAGAGTTGACAGGTATGTATTGTAGTTTTATTATTATGTTGTGTAAGTTTGCCACAAACTTAGTGACTTAAAAGAAGACTCACCTATTTTTTAGGAGTCATGAATCTGGGATTAGTATTGTCTTAGTGAGAGTTCCCATTGCTGTGAAGAGACACCATGACCCAAGCCACTCTTATAAAGGACAACATTTAATTGGGGTTGGCTTACAGTAGGCTGAGAGGTTCAGTCCATTATCATCAAGGTGGGAATCATGGCAATATTCAGGCAGACATGCTGGGGGTGCTGAAAGTTCTATATCTTGCCCCAAAGGCAAACAGGAGAAGACTAGCTTCCAAGCAGCTAGAAGAAGATCTCAGAGGCCATGGTGACACACGTTCTCCAACACCTCCTAATAGTGCCGCTCCCTGAACCAAGCATATTCCAACCACCACAAGCACCATTCGTTCACATACATTTTCACAAGGCCACAGGCCAATTATTCCCTGGCTTCATTGTTACCTGGAGTCTTGATATGTAAGAATATGCTTCCATGTCAATGAGGCTTTTTGTTTTGTTTTGTTTTGTTTTGTTTTGTTTTGTTTTTGACAGAATATATTTTTGTGATCATTGGATTGAGGGCCCCGAATTCTTGCAAGCTATTTTCCAAGCCTGTATCTGGAACCCATTCAAAGTCCCTTTCCTTGCTACACAGCAAGTCAAATAAAAGAGCACTGGCTCTGGGACCAGTCTGCTACACACAGCCACACCCACTCCAGTGGAACCTTTGCCTCATCCTTTGGCTTGTGAATAAATCACTGTGTTGCTCTTGTATCTTTGTTGAGAAATGTATTCATATTTCTAAACGATGACACAATTTACTTAGGAGTCTCAGTTCTCCTGAGCATAAAGGAAGATACGATGAGTTTCCTTTTCTGTGGACTGTGCAAGGGGAGTGAAGAGATTCTCCTACCTCTTGGAAAAAGACTCTTTGGATCAAGTGACTGTGATTGCATTCACATGTAGAAACACATTGTTGGCTGTCATTTCTCCTTTTCTCGTAACCCAGCAAGCACATGAGGGAAAAACCAAAGATCTGGCAGATCCCCGAGAGCAACCCACTGTATAGTTTCTTAGAATATGATGCTTCCCATTTTGCTCTCAATGAAACCAATATATTGAGAAACTTGGCCTTCTAGCTGCCTAGAACACTTTAGCCATCTTTCCATTCTTAATCAGCTGGCAGATCTTTCAAGTCTACAGTGGGCTGCTCTCTCACTGTCTCTAAGTTGAAACAAGGCTTATAATTTACCGTTGCCTACTTTGTTACACAGCAAATTGCTTTGGTCTTGCTCTCTCATGTCGAATGTCTTGCTTTGTTCCAAGACTCACTGCTGGGGGTGTGAGCTATGGACTGAGCACAGGCTACAAGTGGACCCCAGCTACAAGTAGATACACAGTACCATTCCTTTTAGAGTGTACTTGGCCAATTTCAACTCCCTGGCCATAGGTATAAATGGGACCATCCACCTTCACACACTGGATGCTCTGCTACATACACTGAATATGTCAGCTTATCACAATAGTAGTTTTATGAAGAAGTTTTTGCTGTTATGTTCCTCTTTGACCCCCATCAGTCTCTCGTCTGCTTCCTCTGTCAGGTGAGTACCACTCCCTGCCCTGCAGTTTTGTCATGATGCTTCTGGCTTGCCATGTCCCTAAAACCAATGGAGCCAGCTGAATATGGACTAAAACCTGAGAAACTGTAAGTTGTATATATACCTTGTATATCACAGTGATGAAAACCACACCTTCTTTACTCAGAGTTGCTATGTGAAAGTACCATGTACAAAGCTGGCACAGTAAAACAAACATTTGTGATTTTCCATGAACTATAGTTCAAAGGTTGTCATAAAAGAAAAGTCAATAGCACCACGAAACACTTGCCCTTTGCACTATTTGTTGACCATAATTGGGGGATTTTATTCCAAATTTAATGCTTCAGCAACTTTGCGGGGGTTAAGGCATAAACACGCTGACTTTTTGATTATCGCCATAGTTAGGAGCTACTCATGGAGTCAAGAAATATGAACTAGGTCATGATGGGTAAAGCATTACCACCTCATGTTTCTACTATTGTCTATAGTTGCCAACTCTACTGTGTGTGTCTCTGAAGCGATTAAAATGTGCATGATTCTTACAGCATCCTTTCATCACAAGCCCTGAAAAAAACACAAAAAGATGAATGGTAGGCTTGTCCCTTACCTTCACAGGATGACTTATGGCAAACAAGAGGAAATAGTAAAGTGAGAAGAATCAATAGCCCTCTTTTCAGATGGATTGAACTTTGTGAGAGAAGGCCAGAAAACAGTCTCTCTTGTTCCCTGTGATTCCTATATTAAGAGCAGTGCACACATGGAACAGCTATCTAATAAATGTCTGTGTTATTAGGCAAAGTAGTTCTGAACAATGAGGAAGGGGGATTTCCACATAATACCAGCCCGGCCATTGTGCTTGCCCAGCTACAAGCCAGGAAGTTCCACATCATACTATTCACCATGGTTAGCATCTTTATTGGCTTTCAAAGGCAGGAAGTTTACAATCAAGAATCCTCTGACTTTCACATTTTCTGAACCCATTTTTTTAGTATAAATTAATACTAATTCATGATTAAAATATCAGTCACCTAAAGAAAATGTAATAATCTGCTGTTGTCAGCATAGTATGTTTGAAATAGGGACATGGCTATTCTTGTGTGGTCCAGTGTATGGAGATATAGCATCAGGCAACAAGTGCATAAACTCTTGTCAGTCAATGGAGGATGATGGTGTCTTAATAAATTACAAGGAGCACTAGTAATTAACAAAACATCTATACTTTAATTAGATCTGAAATGATATGGAATGTAACTTTCTATTAATAGAGAAACAGTCCAGATGTGTGCAAGAGCAGCTGATAGCTTTAATAAAACAACTGTCACACTGTGCTTATCTTCTCATTAACTGAATTAATAGGGCATACAATAAAGATGGGGCACACCACTTTAGAACACTTCCATTGTCCAAGCCCTTATAGAGATAAGCAGGATGATAATGACACCAAAGATAGAGAGAGTATATGTTGAAGAGTGGAGCATTTGAGTCATCTCAGAGCCTCTAGAGTTTACCTTTTTGTTTGTTTGTTTGTTTGGTTGGTTGGTTTGGTTTGTGTTTGTCTGTTTTCAGTGCAGGGAATAGAGGGCCAATGATTTACTCACAAACACAGCTAATAAGAAAACAAAAACAAAACAAAACACTGGAGTATTCAAAACAGTGTTTCCATACATAGACACTGGTATTTTGGACCACAGTGCCCCTTGTCCCAACTGGCTAACTAACTGGCTGTACTAGACAAGACCCCTCCAAGATGACATCCTCCTTTTTTTTAAAAGGCATTTTTTGTTAGATATTTTCTTCATTTACATTTCAAATGCTATCCCCAAAGCCCCCTATACCCCCCCCCCGCCCTGCTCCCCAACCCACCCACTCCTGCTTCCTGGTCCTGGTATTTCCCTGTACTGGGGCATATGATCTTCGCAATACCAAGGGCCTCTCCTCCCATTGATGGCCAACTAGGCCATCCTCTGCTACATATGCAACTAGAGACATAGCTCTAGGGGGTACTGGTTAGTTCATATCGTTGTTCCTCCTATAGGGTTGCAGACCTCTTTAGCTCCTTGGGTACTTTCTCTAGCTCCTTCATTAGGGGCCCTGTGGACATCCTCCTTAAGGTAAGTGAAATGATCCAAGTTTGAAGGACATGAATATTGTTCTATATTACTTGTCTCTGCTTTAATGATCAGTAGAGGGCGCCAGAGACCTTTGAAAGGCATTTCTTGTGGCTCTAACTGTGGGCATTCAAATTAACTCAGCCTGAATTAAATTATATAGATTGGTGGGGGTGGTGTCTTAGGATT
Source organism: Mus minutoides (assembly GCA_902729485.2). Taxonomy (NCBI): domain Eukaryota; kingdom Metazoa; phylum Chordata; class Mammalia; order Rodentia; family Muridae; genus Mus; species Mus minutoides. The sequence goes on along the minus strand of CACVCL010018379.1, from coordinate 25,319 downwards.
CTGTGACTCCCTCTTCCACTTTCTTATGAAGGAAAATAAAATACTCCTTTTTTCATTACATTGTAAGAGATATGCTGTTATGGTGTTACTTGTGAATTAAAAGAAACTTCCTAAATTTAGATGCAATTATAACTGAATTTTCAGACTTATCGCCTTCCTCCTCAGTGTGCAGACCCTCTGGGAACTCCTGCTGGGAACACTGCTTTGAAAACACTAATAGTGTAGCAAACCATGAGTGTGGCACTGGAGGACGGGAGGTGGCTGTCAATTAGCTGAAAGGGACCTGAAAGATAGTAACAGCCACATGAACTGCCAGGGAGACAGAATCCTCTGGGGGGCACACTGGATCCTGAGCAGTCTACTCTCCCTGAGCTCTGAATAAGGAATTGCTCATCTGAATTCACATCCCAAATTCATGCAGAGTTTTTATTTGGGGGATGGGGTGTTGGAAAGGGGGCTGATATACAGATGCATGAGGTATATTCTAGAAATAACCTGTTCCTTTACTCTGTCTTCCTCTTAACTCTGATATCACAATGAATTCAATTACTGTTCTGTATAGCAGTCATACTTGGGGCCCCTTTGACTATCTCATGATCCCAATGAGTGCTTCTGACAATTGTTCAAAGGCTGGAAAATGCCAGCTCCTTCACTATTTGTTAGGGTGAATGATGTGGTGACTTGAATAAGCTTGTCCTATGGGAAGTGTCACTATTAAGAGGTGTGGCCTTATTGGAACAGGTGTTTCCTTGTTGGCAGAAGTGTGTCACTGTGTAAGGTAGGTTTTGAGGTCCTATGTTCAGGCTCTGCCCAGTGCAGAAGAGACCTTTCTCCTAGCTGCCCATGAAATAGTTTCTTCTGGCTGAAGTTGGATAAAGATGTAGAACTGTCACCTTCTTCTGCCTAGACACTTCCATGCTTCATGCTGTGGTGATAAATGGACTAAAACTACTGAAACTATAAGCCAGCCCCAGTTAAATGTTGCCCTTTATAAAAGTTGCCTGGGTCATGGTGTCTAATCCACAGCAATGGAATCCCTAGGACAAATGTTTATTTGTTTTGTTTTGTTTTGTGTTTTTGTATTTTCTCACATCAAATGGAAAGAAGGGGGCATCAGAACCCCCGTATTCTATTTACTCCACTCAACAGTTAGAGATAAGGTGTCATTTGCTTTGCCATCATCTCTTTTTGAAAGCTCAGTTTTTAAGGGACCAAGAAAGAAAAGTCATAGGCCATGCAGTTGAAGGATAATCTGAGAAGAAGCAGCCTTTTTGCTGAAGAATGGAAGAAGGAATCAAATGTGGCCTGGGTGCCTGTTCTAGACTGGAGGGACCAATCCTAGGAAGGTACCAAAGGCTCAGGAGGAAGAAGATGTTTGTGAGCACATTAATCTCTTTACCAGAAAGCAACAGAGTGAAAAATGACCTTCATCCAATGATGTCGCTGTAGCTTACAAGAATCAAGTCCATTGCCGAAAATATTTAATGTGCATCATTTTAATTGAAGTTTGATTGAAGCTCCCTCCGGATGAAAAGTTGATGGGCCAACTGTATAAATTGTTTCCTATTGCACCATTCTTGGGTAATATGGGGTGTGGGATTTTCTCATCTGAGTAACCAAAGAACAATGCATACTTTTACCTTGATTTCGTATCTGTGAAATCTGATATGCAGGGTAAGACCCAAAGGAGAGCCCTGCCTCATTCAGGAAGCTTAACGGGGTTGAGGGTGAGGTAGGGAGGCAGTTTGGTCTAATTAGTCACAATACCAGCCTAATTCCAGCTTACTTGATAGCTCAACAAGAGATATGCCAGGTCTCCTTTTATGTGTAAATAACTATCAGATGCTGTTTTGATGGCCCTAACTTGGGTCCCTTTTCTGCTGGCTTCAATTTTGGAAAAACACTTAACTAAGTCAGTAGGTCAAAGTCCAAATTGGAAATTGCTGTTCCTGTTTGAGTCACTTGACAGTGGCACAGTCAATGAGGCGGGAGCAAAAGGACCATTCCTAAATGACTATGAAATTGTCAGCGTCCCAGATTCCTCCCTCTGCTGACAGCATGAAGATGTTGGAGACACGAAGATATTCAAGAAATAGACAGTGTCTTCAAGAAGATGATACATGGAAAATTCTCAAGAGATATGTCAGGGGGCCAAAAATTACTTACTATAAAAAGAAGTAGCTTATTCTATTCATTCAGAACTTGGCAATATCACATATCGTTTAAGCAAGTCTCCTGGCTACAAGGAAGGTTGTAAGGAGGAGTGATCTTTGTTGAGGGTTTAGAAATGACATCATACATGATTTCCCAGGCACTGTCGTAATAAAATTACAAACAAAACAAAACAAAACAAAACTTGTGGGCATACAAGATAAGGAAGCCATTTCAGAAGGAAGAAGGGATGGGGATATGGTGTCAAGTAGCTCCCTAGACAGAGTGAAGGCTTTCAAGGTTCAGATGTTGCAAGTCCTGTAGCTGTATGTCAGATATTGAAGGATCTATGGTGAAACCCTGAGACTTTACTTTGCAAACCCATTTTTCTCCACCCCTGTGATTAAAGAGCAGTTTGCTTTATTCTCAGTTGTTAACGTCTGTGGGGAGTATGGAATTAGTACCACATGTAATTAATTCACTAGTGGAGTTCAGAGGCACCTTGTGTAGATCCTGCTTGGTGGGTTATGTCATCTTCCTTCATACTTGACTAACATCACACCATCAAGGGTTCAGATGTTTCCAAACTTCTATACTAACCTTGTTATGGAAGATTTAAAGAACATAACTGGTACCTGTCTATATACCACCCACTGGACTGTGACTGTGTTAAGGAATCATCAGGAAGGTTCTAAGCAAGGCGTTTATTTCAGTGAATTTTACTTTAATTGGGTCACACTAACATCATGATGAAAAGTGTTTTTCAGAGACTGAATCTAGAAGATCCCGAACCCTAGAGCACTGTGTTTGAAGGAGTTGGTGAGGATCCATGGTGGGACCGTGAGTACCCAAAGCTGTATGAGTCATTATGTTTAAGAGGCAATTTTTTTTTTAATTTCAGAATCTGGTTACTCCTGAATTTTCAAAGAGAGAGGGGCAAGGTTCCATATTTCTGAAACAATGAGCAGAATAACCTTTGGGGCCTTGAATGGAGGAATCCTAATACCAGAGGGAATAGAGAGTCTTCCCTCCATGACCAAAGAGGCCCTTTGCAAGATAAAGAGACAGTTCACACTTGGGGCTCACACATTCCTATTTGTGTTCTTTACCTGGTGGTGGCCTGGTGACAACACAGGTTTGCAGTAAGTATTCCTTTGCTCTAAAGTCATGAGCAAAATTACAGAGTTGTCATTGCAACCTTATCCCAACTTCCTGTTTGAGAGCTTCCTATCTCTCTACGACTCAAAACAAGTCCCAGCTGGTTTAGTGAAATGACACTCACTCCTCAGTGCCAAGAGCAAGGACTGTGTAGTATACCACTAAGTTCCACTGCTCCTATTCATCAGGTTCTGTGTTGGGATAATGAACCAATTACAAGCTGGCAAACCTAGGGAGCCACCTCTGTACCACCCAGTACCTTGAAGAAATGATTATTAAAGCCTTTTCTGGTTCACTAAGGCTTACTGTACTGAACTGAGCAGGCTGTATTCATATATTTAGGAATATATGTATGTGTTCATATACATGGATTCAATATAATAATTAGTGAAAAGGGGGCTATGAATTTGAAAGATAGAAAAGGAGGATATATGGGAGGGCTGTGAGGGAGGAAAGAGAAAGGGGAAGTGATATAATTATATTATAATCTCAAAATAAAATAAATTAGTAAAACCCATCAGAACATCAAACATCTTAAGCAAAAACTGAGAGAGCCAACATTATAAATAGATAAAGCCACACTTGTAGTTTGGGACTTCAACATCTTTTCCAAGACAAGTGACAGGACTACTGGACAGAAAGCCAACAGATATGCAGAGAGAAGTCCTCTCACCATGTGAAAGAGCGTCAGAAACCAGCCTTCACTGAGCTCATACTGAATGGTGAAAACCCAAATGCTCGCTGAGATCGTGTTTAGCCAATCATGTTGAGATTTATGGGTATCACTTTTTACGTTACTTAAGGAGATACCATCTCATGGCAAATCCTGTGATTCTCTGGCTCACAGAAGATTTCCACCCCACCTTCCTCAATGTTTCTTGGGTCTTCGGTGTGAGGGTTATTTTCAGATGTATCCACCAGGCCCAGGTGTTATAATGTTGTGTTTTGATGGCATGCACCTTCTCAAATGGTCTTAATCGATTGCAAAGGGAAGATTCCTTGATGAGGGTTGAAGTCTGCAGTTATTGGTCCAGACCAGGAGTTTTCAGCCTGGGGGGTTGCACTGCCATTGGGGGGTTGAGTGACCTTTTCACAGGGGTCACCTAAGATCATTGCAAAACATCAGGAAAAGAAGGTTCTGAGAGGAAAGTGTGAAAGGGTATTAGGAAAAATTCAGCAAACAAGCAGAGCTCCTATATGATTAAGGAACACCAAAAGACTTCAGAGATTGAAATGCAAAACAAATGAATGAAATATGGTAGAGGTTTTGCCCTTAGCCTGATTTTCCAGATTGCTGCTCTCTCTGTTCTTGGCCTTTGTCTGCCTGCTTGCTCAACCCCATCCCTCTCCATCTGTTCTTCAACCTTTTTGTTTTCAGTGGGTCTAAGGGTCCATCATAGCACAGACTTCTGCGTATTGTAGTTCTCTGTTTATGTGGCTCTGTTCTGTGAGAGGGGATTGAAAGTATCTTGAACTGATAAACCAATTGGGAGCAAAGACTTCTTATTTGTCGAAGGGGAGATCACCATTCCAATAGTGAACTAAGTCCTGTCAGTAAGCAAATGCTGCTGTGTCAGGGCAAGCTAAGCTTTCTTGTTGGTTGGCTCTGTGCTTGTATGTGCGGCAGTATGTATATTTGTTTTTTGTGTGTGTGTGTGTGTTCTTGTGTGTAAGGGGTGTATGTTCACACAGGTGTATATGGAGTCCAGAAGACAATCTCTGGAGTCCTTTCTCAAGAGCCACCTACTTTGAAGCTTAATTTAAAAAACAGCATCAATATATTTGTGTACATATATGTATGAGTACACACATACGCACATACACATTACACACACACACACACACACACACACACACACACACACACACACAAATGACAACATTCAGGAGTCAGTTCTTTTTCCACCATGTTGTTTCTTGGGATTGATCTCAGATCTTCATGCTTAGGTGTCACACACTGTGGCAACTGTCCTATCTGCATAGCCCATGATGGCTCTTTCACTGACTGTACAGGAACCACAGACCACGGATTCTTGGCTAAATGTGCACGTATCTAATCATAGTAACAAATCTATGATCGTCTGGGAACTCCACATCCAGTTCCCTCTTTTGTTCTGCCTCAGGAAACAAGCCCAGAGTGGGGCCTGCATTCCACCATGAGGGTAGGCAGGGTGAGAGCTGCTGGCCTCGTAGATACACCATCACACACACACCCCCACTCCCAACACTAAACCCCTAATTGACGTGCTCAACAGCTGTGCAACACTGCTGCCCACATCCGTGAAGACTTTAATGGCTGTTTTCAGGGTCCCCTGGCCTGTTAATTGTCCTTCTCTGGTTACTCATCCCTCAGTAAGATAGCTGACTTTGTTTATGAGTCCTGGTATTCTGGTTCACAAAGAGCCCTAGTCCCAGACTCATAGACTGATTTGCTGGAAGTTGGATAGTGTCTGGCATCTCATGCTACAAAGGAAATCCTATTCTCCCAGGAGCACCTCCCTGGCCACCCGCTGCTCATAACCACCCTTCCATTCATCCACACGGGTCAGGCCCTTCCTCGTCTCTCTGAGCTGTTCATAATACTAGCAGCTGCCTCCAGCCAGATAATTTCTCCTTGTTCTGATGCTCTTTTTCCTTTACATTTTCCCCTTTCCTTTTAGAAAACAAAACAAAAATACTAAAAATTTTGCCTCCCTTCAACAATTTTTCCAGTGTGAGGCCAAGAGATTAAATCGCCTTGGGGTGACAGGACCCACCAGCTGTCGCTGTGTCTGGTTTCCTGTGATTGTCAGTGACTTCATTGAAAACGTATGTGTGATCTTTCAACATGTTTCAAAGTCAGGAAAAGTGAAAGCCTGCCCCTGCAAAAAGCTTTCCTGATGTGTCATGGCATGCACCCATACCCACGATGAAACAGGAGCTCAACACAGGCATTACTGCATGACTCCCTGGCCCCTCTGCCTCTCTCCTTTCCTCTTTAGTAGCTGGATTCCAAAGTTTTACTGCACAAAGCAAACAAAACTTTCCACTGTGCCCACAGCAGCTTCTGAGGAAGGCAGAAAGTGGAAGAAGCCTTTCCATATACTCTGGGCCTTACCAAGCTCCATCCGTGCAATTCTTCCAACTACTATTCTCAGAGCAAGCTTAGCTTATTCTGAATTCTTGCAAGCAAATGCTGGGATACAATCTGACGTAGGGCAGCTTTTCCCAAGCAGCTTACAGTCTAACAGGGGAGTGAAGCCCACACAAGCAGCAGGATTGGCAGAGGGATGGTTATGGTCAGGAGTTAGGTCAGGGCATCTTATTTAGTTCGGTGCAAAGAACAGCGTAGTGTGTATCTTTAGAAAGCAGCTGATTGTTTGACGGCATTTGATACATGGAACATTCTCAAGCCTCCCCACATCCAGCCCATTTGCTGGGTATTGTAAATAAATGTTCACTCTATTCACTCTGTGTTCACCTATTCACTCTGCCCTGCAGGACTGGAAATATCTGTAAATGTTTGAGTAAAATACTTGCTCATCTGTCCCATAAAGAGGATGAATGAGGAGGTATGGACTTAAGGGAAATGGTTCTTAGAACTAGAAAAGGTGTATGGAGTATGGAGGAAAGCTCTGCATTGCTGCTATTGAATGATGAACAGTAAAAGTGTAGAAGACAATCAATTGGATTCATCTTAGCTCCTCTGTTATAGAGCTAGGAAACATAGCCAGATGTTAACAATGATGAAACTTTCCTCTGATGGATGGAATAGTCTTCCCTGCCTGTGCTGGAGTCCAATGGTAGAGGTAGTAATTTTGAGTCAGGCTACAAGCTTTCTGTTCACCAGGGGTCATGGAGTTACAAAACAACAAAGAAAGAAAAGGAAAGAAGGAAGGAAGGAAGGAAGGAAGGAAGGAAGGAAGGAAGGAAGGAAGGAAGGAAGGAAGTGAAGGAAGGAAGGAAGGAAGGAAGGAAGGAAGGAAGGAAGGAAGGAAGAAAGGAAGAAAGAAAGAAAGGAAGGAAGGAAATATTCCAGGGGTGATATCAGGCCCTGCAGCAAAGATGTAAGAGCAGAAGTGTAAGAGCTGGGCTTTGAATCTGGAATTTCTGAAATCAATATAATACCATTGAGCTGAGGTTAAGGGCTGCAGAATAGATTTTGATGAATTTTCCCTGCTAAAGATTCATTTATGGTCATTACTGGTATTTTGGAAGGAAGATTCTTTTCAGGAGAGAAAAAAAAAGGCCAAGAAATAAAATTCCATGCAAAATAAACAATCATGTACCATTTTGAAAACTAAAACTCTATAACCAAAAAATGAGAATGGCACAGTTTGTATAGAATGTGAGAGAGACGTGCCCATAGAATAGAAACTTTGTATTGCCTCCTGGACCTTAGTGCAGGGCATGGTTCACAGACATCCTCAATGAATATTTATTGACTGACTGGGTGGGGAAATGAATGAAGAAGATGAAATAAATTGGATTCAAATCCTAGAGGTGTGCGAGTATTATATTAGTAAAGATTCAAAGTATATTTTTCCTCATAGAAGGATTTTGATAAATGTTTTTTTGGATAGAAGGTTGACATGATTATATCTAAATCTAAGAAGAATATTTTTAGTTACAGTGGTCATAATGGATTATGGCAGGGAAAATGCCAACTCTGCAGAAACGACTATTCAGGGGCCTCTGCAGACAGCAAAACCTGATAGAATACATGTATCACTTTTGAGATGTGTGTTTGGGTGTGTCTCTATGTGGAGGTGTATAGAAATGGCTGGAAGTCTTAAGACTATCACCTGTTCAGTGGGAAGGAAAAGTAACTTCAATATCGCTGAAATGATGGCACAGATGAGCAGGTGACAGATGGCAGGTGAGAGTACAGACCCTCAGGATATGCTTCTCTCTGGGGTCAGAGTCATTAATCCAGGAAGGACAGTGGAAAGAAACAATTGAAAATGTTGCAAAGAATACAATAACAAGGGCAGTGGGACAGTTCTAGCTGGTGAAGGCATCAGAGCTGAACACAAAGTCAAGGTCAGAGAAGCAACTTGAAGACTGAGTTAACTAATATAGAATTTGCCACTGAGGTGGCTGATGATGATCTCGGGCACAGCCCTTTAGCCAAGGAGTTAATCCACATTTCCTTTGGTTGGTGAGTAAATCAAGAGGTGGGTGGGCAGGCATGATAGGTCCCCTTTTGTTGGTGTACCATAGCCTCAGTAATAGTGTGAGGCCTTGGGACCTCCCTTTGAGCTGGATCACATTTTGGGTCTGTCGCTGGACCTTCTCCTCCTCCTCAGGCTCCTCTCCATTTTCATCCCTGTAATTCTTTCAGACAGGAACACTTATGGGTCAGAGATGTGACTGTGGGACGGCAACCACATCCCTCACTTGATGCCTGGTCTTCCTGCTAGAAGTGGGTTCTATAAGTTCCCTCTCCCAATTGATGGGAAGTTCATCTAAGGTCCCTCCCTTTGATTCCTGGGAGTCTCTTACCTCTCACGTTTCTGGTGCATTCTGGAGGATCCCCCTGCCCCAACCTCCTATTTCCTGAAGTTGCCTGTTTCCACTCTTTCTGCTGGCCCTCAGGGCTTCAGTTCTTTTCTCTCACCCAATACCAGATCAGAGTCTCCTCTTACCCCACTCCCCCATCCCCATTCACTTTCCCTCCCAGGTCCCTTCCTTCCTCTCCTCTTATGATTGCTTTCTTCTCTCTCCCAAGTGGACTGAGGCATCCTCACTTGGGCACTTCAGCTTGTTGACCTTTTTTGAGTTCTGTGGACTGTATCTTGGTTATTCTGTACTTTTTAAATTAATTAATTAATTAATTAATTATTTTTTTGGCTAATGGCCACTTATTAGTGAGTACATGCCATGCATGTCCTTTTGGGTCTGAGTTACCTCAGTAAGGATGATTTTTTCTAGTTCCATCCATTTGCCTGCAAAACTATCATGACTGCCCTCCTAAAGACCCAACAAGCAGCTGAAAGAATCAGATGCAGATATTTGCACCCAACCAATAGACAGAAGCAGCTGACCCCTGTGGTTGAATTAGGAAAGGCTGAAAGACGCTGAGAAGGGTGATCCTGTAGGAGAACCATCAGTCTCAATTAATCTGGACTCCCGAGGTTTCTCAAATGCTGTTTCACCAAACAGACAGCATACACCAGCTGATATGAGGCCCCCAACACACATACAGTAGAGGATTTCCAGATCTGTGTTCATTCAGAGATGATGCACCTAACCCTCAAGAGACTGGAGGCCCCAGGGAGTTTAGAGGTCAGGTGCTATGGAGGGTGGAGGCATTGATGTGGAGACGGGGATAGTGGGGACGAGGTGTGGGATGTGGAGTAGTTGGAGGATGGATGGGGGATGGGGAATGGAATATAGAGTGTACAAAATAAATTAATTTTAAAAACAAACAAATAATGATACTGACTGTAAAAAAAAGAGGGATATTTGAAAGATTTACTGTTTTTATATTCAGGCTTCTGACATCATTGAAGAATAAGGAATCAGTCAAGGATCAGGGGAAATGAAGAAATTTAAATGAAGATAACCAGTAGAGACTGGGAAGAATGTCGATAAAGCAGTTTGGTTGGCAGGGAAATAAATAAGGATCGTGTCTTCTATAGACATAGAAGGTATAAATGTTTTAGAGAAAAAGACTAAGAGAAAGGAACAAGAGAAGGATCCAAAGTCTTTTTTAAAAATAGTATAGATAGTTTATGTAAAGGAATAAATGGCAAATGAGACGTAGACCCCTCAATGTAAGTGGTCACAGAAATAATTAAGCATGCTTATAAGATAGTCATAGGATGGACATCTTGATTGGAATGAGAAGCTGTTAGGTGATTAATAAAGGCCACTTCTGGGACTGTTGGTTCAGGTCTTTTTGAAGAAGATATATTAAGTGTTGCACTCCTATCTTGAATTGGAGTAGTGCCATCACATAGGTGGGGGTGGCCTAAGGGAGGAGGGAGCCTGCTAACACAGCTCTATTATCCAGCTGTCTGTCCGTCAGTACATCATCTGTGTATGTATGTATGTATGTATGTACGTATGTATGTATATATCTATGTGTGAGATATATATATATATATAATTTGCCTGTCTGTCCATTCATCTCTCTGAATGACTATTTTCTTCCTGGCCAACAGATGTGACTTGCAGACTTTTGCCAAACCTTCTGTACTTCAATATCCCAAAACTTCTGGAATTATAACCCAAAATCAGTCTCTTCTCCCTTATGCTGTTCCATTCAGGCATTCTATCACAGCGGTGCAAAACTGACTAATAAAAGGTGATGTGGCAGGTAAAGGTAGGAAAATAATGATTAGAAGTATCACTGTTGACAGGGTCTCTTAGGATCCTGTTACCAGGGTACATAAGGACTACAGTTTAGGAACATGGCAAGGACTTAGGAATAGAGCTAGCAGTAAGGCTAGAGAGGAAACCTAGTGGGAATGAAGGAGAATACAGAATCAAAATTATCTTTTGTATTTTAAGGTTAAATTTATCAAGTGCCTTTATGTCAGGATTTCTGATATTTAATACCTTTTCAAAAAGATAAGCATCAGGTTCCCTCTCACTGTTACAGAGGAGAACGCTGAAACATGCAGACATTAAATTACCTGTTCAAGGTCACATGCCTGCTAATTTCAGCATAGGACTTGGCACTCCATTAATAAGATTACCAAATCACAATTACTAGCCCCCAAACTACAATACCAAAAAACTTGCAGAATCTCTGATAATAGGGGTTAATTTCAGTGTGAGTGTGGATGATGATATTTAAGGGACAGTTTTCAGACGTTGAATGTGAAAGGAACATTTAGTTCAAGGTTTAAACATTTTTTTATCTTTAAATACTAGATGAGCCAACAATGAAACCTTTGAAATTTATCCCTTCAGTTGTCAGAAAACTCAAGTAGTTGAGATATTTATACCAATTCATCAATTTTTTTTTATTTTACCTCATTCAGCATCTATATTTGTAGAAGGTACTCAGAAAGGATGCAAGTCTTTTCCTTGTCTTTTTCCTCCCAGAGAGTTCCCATGAGGATCAGTTACAGGTCAATTGCCACAGTAATGTCACTCACCTCAAGACAGAACATGTACTTTGGAAAACTAAGGTCTCGTCTAATCCGGTCTGATTTATAAGTGAACTGATTAATTGAAAGTAAGTCACTGACAATGATCTTGAAGGTTAGTGAACCTTTTACTTCCCGGTTGGCTTTTTCACACATGAGAATTCATCTTGTTCTGATCATACAAATATTAGAGACCTTCAGAATTTACAGATAGTTGTTGATGTACTTAGAGCCTAGAGACAGATAAAATTCTTCACATAATTTTTCCAAATCACATAGGTTTTAGTAAGTTAGAGAGATACCAATTGAGACACATGCTAAATATGTTCTCATGTTACAACTAAAGAAATGCAGCAATTAGAAACAAAGAATCCATGAAATTATTAGGAAAATGGATGCATATGGATGATGTCATCCTGAGTGAGGTAACCCAATCAAAAAAGAGCACATATGGTATGCACTCACTGATAAGCAGATATTAGCCCAGAAACTTAGAATATCCAAGATACAATTTACACAACACATGAAACTCAAGAAGAAGGAAGACCAACATGTGGATACTTTGCTCCTTCTTAGAATAGGTAACAAAATACCCATGGAAGGAGTTACAAAGACAAAGTTCAGAGCTAAGACAAAAGAAAAAACCATCCAGACACTGACCCACCCAGGGATCCATCCCATATACAACCACCAAACCCAGACACTATTGCATATGTCAGAAAGACTTTGCTGACAGGACCCTGATATAGCTCTCTCTTGTGAGGCTATGCCAGTGCCTGACAAATACAGAAGTGGATGCTCATAGTCATCTATTGGATGGAACACAGGGCCCCCAATGGATGAGCTAAAGAAAGTACCCAAGGAGCTGAAGGGGTCTGCAAACCTACAGGTTGAACAACAATATGAACTAACCAGTACCCCCAGAGCTTGTGTCTCTAGCTGCATATGTAGCAAAAGATGGCCTAGTCAGCAATCAATGGGAAGAGAGGCCCCTTGGTCTTGCAAACTTTATATGCCCCAGAACAGGGGAATACCAGGGCCAAGAAGTGGGAGTAGGTGGGTAGGGGAGCAGGGTGGGGGGAGAGTATAAGGGACTTTCAGGATAGCATTTGAAATGTAAATGAAGAAAATATCTGATAAAAAAATTGAAAAAAATAAATTAAAAAAACAAAAAGAAATGCAAGATTGGAGAGGCAGAATTTCTTTCTTCCCAAGACCTCTAGGCTTCTTATAATGAAAGCCTCTCTGTAAAACATTTGAGTTCATAAACACTGAGTTAATTATGCTTGGAAGGAGTCAAAGAATGCAATTTTCAGGTAGAGGAACAGATCCCTTACTGTGAGGGGGCCTAGGGAGAGTTATTTCATGAGTCTCCCTTCAGTACACTGTGGGAAGGAGAGTGGCTTAGATGTGACTCAGGTACCGCTAAATCTTATGGCAACAGTGCCATTTTTTTTCCTTGCTGTACACTGAATGCTTATTTACCCCCACTCCAAATGCATGAAATGAAGTACTAAACCTCAATGTAACATCAAGAAGTAGGACTTCTGAAAGGTGATTGACTAGCACAGAGTCTGTCTGAATGCTTGCTATCTGTGTACTTATGAAAGATGAGCTCAGTTTCCTCAACTTATTCTCTATTTGAGAGTACATCTCTGGTCTTGGAAGCTAGTCCTCACCAGACAGTGAATGTGCCATCATTCTGATCTTCCATCCTCTGGAGGTAGGAGTGATTTTCATTTTCCTTTACAAGGAAGAAAGAATTCTCATTGCTGAGAACGTGCAGCTGCTGTGTCATTATTTAAACACCTGTCTCAAGATTGCTTAAGTGCGAGAAAAATTAGAACTTCATTTAATCAAAAATTTTCTCTTTACTCACAGTAAAGCATTTGTAATCATTACTACTCACAGTGAATAATTTGAATATAATCCAAATAATATAATATATACATGATTGGGTTTGTATCAGAAATAGCTTCCTAATATCTGTTCAGCCTCTGTTGTTTGAGTCAGGACCAAGATACTTTGTCTTCCTATCTAGTTTTCTATGGATGACAACTATTTTAAAGGATGACTCTGCCAGCATCTTTGGACAAGGTACCTGGTCCCAAGTTGTGTAATATTGCTTTTGGACTTTTGGGCTTTCTTTCCATGCTGGATAATTAAAGAAAACTAATACTTTGGTAATGGTGGGGTCAGGTAGATATTAAAAACTAGAACTTTTCCATATATATATATATATATATATATATATATATATATATATATATGTATTTCCCCTTGGCATTTTGATCTCGTTGGATGCTTCAAATATTAGGTATCTCTCAAGATGGACCACAATTGGCTTAAAACCAAAATCAATTTGGTTTTGCCCAAAGGAGTCATTTTCCATGCATTAGCCTTATTTAATGGGACACATACATATACATAGGTCTACATTATAGCACACGCAGAAAATAATTTTGCTAAATTTAGGTTCTGTGTTGGCCAACATCCAGTAGGCAAAAACTCTGTAGGGTTAGGAACTGGGGCAGTGACCTTTTGTGATTGTCACAGAATGCATCTTGATAAATCATTTCAAAGAAGACACGTTAATGGGAGAAAGATAGCAGCTTTGAAAATGAAAGGGCAACTTTATTATATACAGCTGTCTAAATGATAAATAAACATCTGTAGGAATGTGTATAGTTTTAGTTGAGAGAGGTAAACTTCTTTTAGAAAACTGGACTCTCTTCTTCCATTTATTAGCTAAATTCTTTCATTATCAGCAACTTTTGCTGCCTCCATATGCTGTGGATTTTTACAGTTTCCTTAAACACAGCAGTGGGGAATTATCTTGAGGAAATGGATTTATTGAGGATGTTTAGGGGTTGTGTCAGTTTACAGGATTCATTAGCACACCCAAAGGAAGACAGGCCAGTGAAAAGGAGATTGCCATCTCTTAAAACTCTTCCACTTTTAATACCCCTTTTAAAAGAAAGATAGGAAGGAAGGCTCAACCCAGTTCCCCAAATCCTATGATGAATGAAGAAGACAGGCTTATGTGGTAGGCCTCAGGAGGTCACTATCACATAAGCAGGAAGAGACTGGGTTAATCATGCTTATCTATGTCTCCATTTATTACTGCACACCTACAGGAATACAGCTAGTTCTCTGAGCCTCTCAGAAGTTATCTCTGCGCAAAAGTATGTGTGAGATAAATCAATGAGATTAAAAATTAGACTTCAGTAAAAATCCAATTTACATATTATACAACTCACATACCATTGAACTCACCCACTTAAAAAGTGTCCAATCTGATGAGCTTAGTATAAAATACTGGACTCGTCACAGAGTTATTCTCACCTTCAAAGGATCCACTTAGGAGAGGGTGAGCCCTCTCCCAGATGGCTCTGAACTCCTCAAGACATGTCTGAACATTCCTGAAAGGACTCCTTTTGAAGCTTCTAGAAGATTCTTTTTTGAGTTTTCCCTTTGGTGCTGCATCTAACTTTGACAGTGGAATCAATACTTTAGAGACAGCAAATTTGCAGATGGCGTGTGTTACTCTAGAGCTCACATTGAAAAGTGTCACCCAGAAAGAGAAGTGGTGTTGACTGTCAACAAGCTAATCAGCTGCAGAAGCTGAGCAACAGCTCAATTTGATTTTCCTGATTCTAAATATCAGGGTTCCATGTATGTATGCATGTATGTATGTATGTATGTATGTATGTATGTATTGCAATATGCTGCTTGAAGCATTTCTAGAAGCTTCGGAACCTTGCCTTTAAAGTCCATATTAGTTACAGAAAGTGTAAAACATGTGTTTCTGCTGTATTTATTCGTAGTTTTGGGGTTGTGGAAAGAGGGATACTAAAGTTTCAACCTAAGGCCTTGTGCATATTGGCATGTAGTTTACCTCTTAACAACACTGTATTCTGTTGTCATTGATGTGCAAGTTTATTTTTCTCTTAGACTCTAAAGAGTCAGTTACTTGACATCAGAGTCTCATCCTCTTTTACTGTCCTATCACTTCCATTTCTCACTTTATTTTGTGCCCAAAGTGGCTAATCAGCCAGCACTTGAGAAGAAGGAAAACAAGAACAGGCTCACATGGTTAAGATCACTTTTAAGAAAAGCTATCCCATACTTTTGCTCACAACTTTTCATCTATAGTAAACCACATCACCACAGACAAGTGGGTTTGAGAGAAAACACTCACAATTCTAATGTGCAACAGGATGTCTTCAGTTTTGTCTCCTTTACTAAATTTCTGAGTAGAGCTTGCCAGGACTAGAAGGAAAGAATACCCACCTCCTTTCAGTTCTCGAATAATTTTATACTGTATGTTATTATATTTCCTCCCTTTTCTAACTCCTCCTACACACACCCCCTTTAACTACCTACTAAATTTAGTGCCCTCCTTTTCTGCTTCTTAAAAAAAATAGCCTATCAGGCCCAATTTGTGCTAGTCATATACTTTTAGATATGTGGCCATCTACTGGAACATGGTAAACTTGCCAGGGCTACACCCTTCAAGAAAACCAACTTTCGCTCTCTCCAAAGCTATCAATAGGCCACATCTCCTCAGCTTTGGGGATGGAGTTTTGTGCCCAGCTCCTTTCTCCATGATGGGATTTTTTTTTTCTGTCTTGACCTTGCACAGGTCTTGGCAAATTCTCTCAGGTATCCTAGTTTATATGTGTAGCTCCCTTGTTGGGTCTAGAAAACATGAGTTCCTTGTAGGCCTCTACCACCTCTGGCTCTTAGAATATTTCTACTTCCTCCCCCCCCCCCTGGTAGTGCCTGGTTGTTGGGAGAGGAGGTGTAATCTAGAAGTCCCATTTGAGGTGGAACAGTTTGTAGTTTCTTACTCTTGACACTTGAACCTGTTGTGGGTCTTTGTGTGGATCAGCATCTGGAGCAAATATAATTTTTTTCTTTCAAGGGTGTAGTAGATGTATTAATTGTGATAAGGAGTCAGTTAAATACTACATCCATTACAGAATAATAGGGGTAGGTTCTCTCCTAAAGCCTATGATCAGTCTACTTCAGGATTTGATTTTACTTTTTTATTAATCATCTTATTCATTTATATTTCCAATGATATCTCCCTTCCCAGTTACCCCTTTAGAAACCACCCCATGCCATTTCTCCCTCTCTCTCCTCCCCTGTGCCTGTATGATGGTGATCCTCTACCCACTCATGCACTCCCACCTCATCACTCTAGCATCCCCCTATGCTGGGGCATCAAGCCTCCACAGGACCAAGGGCCTCCCCTCCCACTGATGTCAGATAAGGCCATCCTCTGCTGCACATGTATCTGGAACCATGGATTCCTCTGTGTATTCTCTTTGCTTGGTGGTTTAGTCTCTGTGAGCAAGGGGCAGTCCTGTTAGTTGATATTGTTCTTTCTATGGGGTTGCAATCCCCTTCAGCTCCTTTAATCCTTCCACTAACTCTTCCATTGGATTCTCTGAGCTCAGTCCAATGTTTGCCTGTGAGTATCTGCATCTGTATTGGTCAGTGCTGGTAGAACCTTTCAGGGAACAACCATACAAGGCTCCTCTCAGCAAGTACTTCTTGGCATCACCAATAGTGTCAGGGTTTGGTGCCTGCAGATGGTATAGATCCCTAGGTAGGATGGTCTCTGGATGGCCTTTTCTTCAGTCTCTGTTCCATTTATTGTGTCTGTGTTCCCTTTGAACAGGAACGTTTTCTTGGTTAAGACTTTTGAGATGGGTGGGTGGCCCCATCCCTCAACTGGGGGCTGTGCTTATCTACTGGAGGTAGTCTCTACAGGTTCCATCTCTCTTTGTTGCATATTTCAGCTAAACTCATCCCTGTTGGGTCCTGGGAGCCTCTCCCTTCTCTAGCACCTGGGACTTTATAGTGGTTACCCCCAATTCCCCATCCCGCACTGCTATACATTTCTATTCAATTTCCTGATGCTTGGTACTTCTCTCCTGTCCCTTCTAATATCTGATCCTGGCCCTCTTGTTTCCCTCCCCCTCCTCTCTCCCTCCCAGATCCCTGCTTCCCTTTGTTTCCTGTGATTATTTTGTTCCCCCTCCTATGTAGGATTGAAGAAGCATCTACACTTTGGTCTTCTTTCTTCTTAAGTTCCATATGGTTTGTGGGTTGCATCATGGGTATTTCGAGCTTTTGGCCTAATACTCACTTATGAATGATTATATACCATGTGTCTTCTTTTGTGTCTAGGTTACTTCACTCAGGATGATATTTTCTAGTTCCATCTATTTGCCTGTAAACTTAATGAAGTCATTGTTTTTAATAGCTGTAAGCTATTATATAAATTTACCACATTTTCTGAATCCATTCTTTTGGTGAGGAACATCTGGGTTGTTACCAGCTTCTGGCATTTATAAATATGGCTGCATAAACATAGTGCAGCATAGTGTCCTTGTTATAGGTTGGCACATCTTTTGGGTATATGCCCAGTAGTGATATAGCTGGGTCTTCAGGTAGAACAATTTCCAGTTTTCTGAGGAAGTACCAGATTGATTTCCAAAGTGGTTTTACCAGCATGCAGGCCCACCAGCAATAGAGAAGTGTTCCTCTTTCTCCACATCCTCACCAGCATCTCCTGTCACCTGCTTTTATGTTTTTGTTTTTGTTTGTTTTTGTTTTTGTTTTTGTTTTTCGAGACAGGGTTTCTCTGTGTTGCCCTGGCTGTCCTGGAACTGACTCTGTAGACCAGGCTGGCCTCAAACTCAGAAATCTACCTGCCTCTGCCTCCCAAGTGCTGGGATTAAAGGCGTGTGCCACCACTCCCGGCTGCTTTCTTGATCTTAGACATTCTGATTGGTTTGAGGTAGAATCTCAGGGTCATTTTGATTTGCCTTTCTCTGATGACTAAGGTTGTTGAACTTTTTTTTTTTCCTTTAAGTGCTTCTCAGTCATTTGAGATTCCTCTCAGTTGCGAATTCTTTGTTTAGCTCTGGACCCCATTTTTAATAGGGCTATTTGGTTCTTTCAAATCTAACCTCTTGACTTCTTTGTATATTTTGGATATTAGCTCTCTATCATATTTGGGGTTAGTAAATATCTTTTCCCAATATCTAGTTTGCTGTTTGTCCTATAGACAGTGTCCTTTGCCTTATAGAAGTTTTTCCATTTTATGATGTCCCATTTTTTGATTGTTGTTATTAGAGCATGAGCCATTGGTGTTGTGTTTGAGGATCTTAGAAGAGAAAGTGAGGATTTGTAGAGAGCCATGCCAGAGCTGGTTCTGCCGCCATTCCAAGATGGCGCCGACATCCTGTCACCACCCCCAGCCTGGGACAAGCAAACAAGTTCAGTGTGCATGTGCTTGTTACAAAGCCACATAAGTCACCGCCCATCCCGGGGCGTAACTTGAGGTAATGGACAGTCAGCCAATCCTGACGACACATGTCTCACTGATGTGTATATAAGTGGGACCCATCTTGGGCTCGCTGTCTTCCTTCTCATGATGTAATAAAAGTATGCTTGCAGAAGGATTCTGGAGTCCGCGTCCGTTCTTGCCAGTGAGGCGGTAGCATGGACTCTTTCAAGGATTCAATTTTAAAGTTTCAATGTTTTTTGAGTCCTTTCCTATGACCAACCACCCTGAGTATAATATGCTTCTAATGATTCACTTTGGGGGGGGGAAGAGAGAGAGAGAGAGAGAGAGAGAGAGAGAGAGAGAGAGAGGAAACTTACAGGGATGGACTTTAAAAAAAAACTCATTTCTTTGCTCATTTACCCACTAATTCCTTACTTTACATATCTATTTAGTAGCCATTTATTAAGACATCCTCTGCAGCAGACATGAATTCGGCTTGAAATCCTAATGAAGTTTGACCATCCAAGCCTGACTCCCTAGCTCTGCAAGTGTCATGCTTTAAGAAGTAATGGACCGAGTCACAGAGCTGCCAATCAGAATGTTGCATCATCTCAACCAGGTCTCAAGCCTAAGTATTCTTAGACAGTGTTCTTATGTCTCTCTAGCTTCTGCTCTACAGAATATAGGGCAATAGAATATACTGCAAGAATAAATTTATCAAAAGTTCTATGGACTCCCTGGGGTCCTGGCTTAATGCAGACTCATACTTAAAGCTAATCTCTTATTTTTGTTCTTGGAGAATATGCTAGGACCTCACCATACAGAATTATGTTGAACTATCCCAGTAACTCTAGAAATAATCTCATGCTATTGTGATAGCATGAGAGGGCTTAAGTTCCATATCTTACACAGATAGTTCAGATTTCCCGCTCAAATTGCCTCAGATAAAGCAAGCTGTCTAAGTAGTTTCATTGTCTTCTTGTTGTTGTTGTTGTTAATTGCACATCTGTTCTGGTTGTTTTGTTGTTGCACTTGCTGTTGTTTGGTTTTTGCAAACCTGACACAATGCAGAGTTATCAGTGAAGAGGAATCTCAAGTGAGAAAATGCCTCTAACAGATTGGCCACTAGGCAAGTTTGTAGGATATTTTCTTCATTAATGATTGATATGGTAGGGCCCGTCCCACTGGGGACAATGCCAACTGTGTGCAGATGGTCTTAAGTCATAAATAAAGCCACCAGTAACAAACCAGTAAGTGGCATTCCTCATGGTCTCTGCTTAAATTCCTCACACCTTGAGTTGCAGCCCTGACCTTTCTCAGTGATGGAGTGTGACATAACACTTATAAGATATAACAAACCTTTTCCTCCCAAGTTGCATTGGTCATAATGTTTTATCACAGGAATAGAAACTAAGGCCAAGTCCAAGATCAGTCTTCCAGACCATTTTTCCTACCAGACCAATAATACTCTAGTCTTACACTTATTCTAAAACTGACCCTGCCTGTAGAGTATATTGTTATGTTCAATTTACCAAGGAAGTAAGAGAGAGTCTGAGTGGTGACACAGCTTTCTCCAAGATACTCAGTAGACACATGGCACAAACAGGATGTGGATCTACTGTCACATGTTCAGATCAATTTTTTCCTCAAGAAGTAAGACTATTTGAATGAAAGAGATCTAAGGGAAGCATGTGACTGCTCAGGTTCCACAGTAAAAGCCCCCTCTGCAAGTTCTGTCTTTGATTCTGTGGAACTGATAGGGATGTGAATTTTAGGGAAAGGCCCCATTTTCAATGTGATTGATTTCCAGTGCCTATTTTTAATAGGTAAGAAAATGGGGCAGAGACTTCTCCATAGTACTACACTTACCTGTTGGAAGAAGGGGGCTAATAGCTGGGTTCAACCATTCCTGCTCATGAAATCTCTTTGTGACCATTGAGGAGTAATCGCAGAGGTGTATTCGTGAAGCAAAAACTATGCAACCATTGCCAAGAGAGATCCGTCCACTGTTCTGAAATGTTAACCTTGAGAGCTCTGCAAAGATTAAATTGGAACTGACTCTTAAATGACAAAAGGAAAGATATAAGAGGAAGTACAACACTTACATCATTTCTCACTCCCTTTGGGATAGATCTGGATAAGCCTCTTACTCCAGTCCCAACAGGAGTGACTCACACCCTAGTTGTTATCAATTATACCATAACTAACCTATCCAGTAACAGTTTAATAAGGATTAACTGATAATCAGGTGAATGGAGACTACTGATGTAGGAAGAGGTGGAGACATAGCCTCACTCATCACAGTACAATGCTGCTAGCCAGAGGTCTTGAAAACACCCTTTGTGACAACATCATGTGACATGAAAGATTCCTACCTTAGAATCCTGATTCCTTTATGGGATATATACTGAGTCTAAAGTTTGAGACATATTTTGATCCCAGCTTCAACAGTATGAAACAAGTGCTCACTGTTAGCGGTGGGACTGTGGAAATGCTGTCTCCGTACTCACCTGCACGTGCTCAGCACTGAGTGCATGCCTGGGCATCCTACCTCTCCAATAAACACAAGTGGAATGCTCTAAGGTCGCTGACAAACATCCAGAATACAGAGGGCAAGGAGACACGGGGAAGGACTGCTCAGAAGCTTCTGCTATGAGAACTATAAAGAGGCTCTTTACTTAGAGCAGGCGACACATTAGTTAATGACACAGATGAAAGATGGTGGTTTAAGTCTCATAAATGTCTTGAGACACAGGACTCTCAAAGAGAGTGATTGTCCTTCAAGATAGACTTTAGAAGCACAGTATTCAAAATGCAAAAGCATTGATCTCAAGAGGCAGAATGGAAGACGGTATCCCCACAAGGTAGGGACCAATTTTTATTAAAAGATGTATCATATGTATTACCAGGCAGGGAGATGCTTTAGCTAGTAAAGTGTTTGCTACATAAACATAAAAAACTGAATTTAGGTTCCTTGTAGTAGCACTAAAATTCCATGTCTCTAATTCCAGCTCTGGGAGTTATTGATCCCTCAGATTTACTGGCTAGAACCTAAAGCAAACTGGTAAGCTCTAGTGAGAGACCCTATCTCAAAATCTACAGTGGATCCAGGATTGAGAAAGATGCCTGATATCAGTCCATGGCCTCCAAATATGCCACATATATGTATGTATCCATGAACACAGACAAACGCACAGACCCCAAAATGATATCTGAAATGGTATACTAGGCTCAGAGCTGGCTGTTTGAGTTCTGTCCTCAGAACAAACTAGAAGGCAAACAGTACTAGCCACTTTATAACTGAGGAGACTGCACAAGACGAGTTTGCATGTACATGGTCACCATCCAGAGTCAATTACTAAAACGACAAGAGTTGAGGTCACCTCCAGACCTCAGGCTTATCCTAAGTACTCAAAACTTACACTAGAAGTAGGAAGAATTCTAGAGGAATTGGAGAGAATAGCCCCAGAGGGGCATCTTGTTTTGAGGAAAGGACAATGTTACAATTGATAGTTAAATTTGATGTGAATGCCCCAAGAAAAGACTGCAAGCGATGGTCAGCTATGTATTTCATAGCATTCTGAGAAAGAAGCAGGAATCATGCAGAGCTGGAACAGGGTTACATAATTATAAGGAGTGAGGTCAAATGAACCCTTTTCATTTGTTGATGTGGGTGCTCTCCTAGCAAAGTATCCTTCCAATGCTGTAAGCGGCAATTTCATCAAAGGACACAGGGATTCCTGCAGAATGTTTTGGAAGAGAAACTTGGGTCAAGAAAGAGTAGAAAATCAAAATTTCAGTTGGTACACAATTCTGAAAAACAGACAGACAACTCAGAATAAACCCCTACCTCTCCAGCACTTCAGTCTGTCCATGTCTTCTGCATTCCTTATAAATTTTTAATAGATTGAAGTAAAAAGTCAACTTTCTTAGACTGACTAGGGGCATGACAACCTGAGTGTAAGACTTCAGTCTAAGTTTCATGGAAATGTACCCAATCACTAGGAAGTTTTAGAATAAGGACACTCAAGACATGGCAATAGACACAAGCTGACTGAAGAACTGCTCAGTAGAGCTTAGCACCGGGCTAGATAAGGAGAGCAAAGGTAGTAATGAGGACACAATGCTGATGGGCTATCAGTGAAACTAACCTTCCCCAAGCACATCGAATTTTCCCTAAGGTCACCATCAGTCACTGAGTGTTAAGGAAGAATGGCAAACCTGCCAGTTGGCTCTGCACGTGCGTGTCCATGTGTGTCTGGGAGAGTCAGGATGCTCTCCGCCTGGGGATCGGAGCCAGGTGGGAGTGCTGTTTCAACCAGATGCAGAAGAAAGGATTAGAGGGATTTATTAGTCATCTTCAAATAACCAATGTGCTTTTTATGTGAAGGAGAGTTCATGTCTTTATTTTACTTGCATACGTGTTTGCTTTTCAAGTCTTTCTTCCAAGAAGGTTTTGAAGTCATGAAAAGTTGCTCAGAATTGATTCTGAATGGCTTCAGAAATCATAACTAGGACAAATGATGAACGTAGACTGAACCTTCGTACAGATCTAAGCTTTAGGAGTGACCTGCCTGGGCAGGTGACAGGCTCCAAGCCCTGGGAATTCACTAGTTGGATGTGGTTGAAGACATATATGCACATAAGCATATACACACATACACAGAAAAACGTCTGTTGACTGCCTTCCTCTGTGGATTCTATACATATTACTTAATTTTGGTTATTTTCATTTGTATATATTTTTGTTCTCTCTATTTTATTTTTCATAACAAACACAGCTCAGCAAACCATAGGTTCCTGGTTCCAGTCCTTAATGTTCAGAAACCCCGAGCAGGAAGCGAAGCTGCCCAGATCTAACACCCAGTGATCATCACAGGTTAATTTAATTTTCTCCAGTTATTTTAGGAAGACTTGAAACAGGATTGCCCAACCCAGCACCATATGAATGACAAAGGCTGTAGCTAATGCCCCAGTGCCTTGCTCTCTGGAAAACAGTGGTTTGCACACACAGGTCTCCTTTGATTTCGTACCGTTCTCAGTATGACTTGTCTAACATCAACCGTTCTTTAGCTTTGGGAAGAAAGACACTTCAAGAGGCTGTTGACATGACTGGTGGCCTTTCACTTCCAATCAAAGGACTTTATAGTCAAAAAATAGGTAAAAGGAAGAGACCACTGCTCCCTACCCAAACTAGGACAAATCACACAGGTATGGGCTGATAACCCCAGGCTTTCACTTTGTCTGGAAACCAGGATACTGACCCTGTTATTTCTCCCAGAGTCACATTCTCAGATGTACAAACAGTAATGGTGATTTCAAGGGCTTGTTCCCTGCCTCACTCAGAAGGCTAATATTCCCTTCTGCTAACCCTCATATACCTCTCATATCTGTTGTCACTTGTCTCATGTTTGTCTGTCACTTAGAAAGAAAGTCACAGAATGCTTAGAGCATGCATCTTGGAGCAAATGTGTTCAAGGTTCAAGCTTCTACTATTCACTGACTTGACTTGGCCATTTAGACTTAACACAACATACACGATCCCTTGTGTAGGCCTCACAATGCATAGAAACCCCCAAACAATAGTTATTAGCTGTGGTTATAATGCTTTAATTGAATGGGCTATGGAGTTGGGCTGACTGAGTTAAATTTTTTTGATATTTCTGTTATATGGCTCCATAGGTACCCACCATAGCCTTCGTCTTCAGTGGCTATAAAATTAGAATAATCAGAATGTCTATTTCAGAGAAGCTGGGATGGAAGTGATGCAGAGAAAGTAAACAGTTTTGCCCTGATCTCAGAAGGCTTTCAGTTGGACCACCTCTCCACTTTCAGCACTTGGTCTGAGGCTGGCATCTAGTAGGAACTGTTAGAGTTATAGATTCTAGCTTTCTTGCCTAATGATTCCCTTCACACTCGCCTCTCCAAACAGATGCACATATACTCACATGCCATAGCCTCTCACTACTTACATATACTTCTTATATACACACATACCTCCCACAACACATGACATTCACCACATCACATTTTCCATTTATACTATACATTGTGTACTTTCTGAACACCCACATGTACATACTATAGACAAAAGCACCACGTATATCATGCACACTATATACATATGAACAAAGAACATTCAATACACACATCGATGAATCACAACCACTAGACATACTTCCATACACACACACACACACACACACACACACACACACAATATGTAAACATAGCACTCACAACATAACATAGCTATACAACTAAGATATTGGACACACACATAGTCTACTCATACACACACACACACACACACACACACACACACACACACACACACACAGAGAGAGAGAGAGAGAGAGAGAGAGAGAGAGAGAGAGAGAGAGAGAGAGAGAGTTTTCTCTAAGCTACTCAGCTGAGCCTAGAGGTACTGTGCAGGTTTTATGATGTGATGATTCAGCTGGCAGGCCTGTTGCTGCAGGCAGAAGGTTTCCCATCAGCTGTAGTCACCTCCCTGGAAAGGCATGTGGGAAGAATTCCAAATTCATATTTTAGCCCGGGGAAAAGGGTGTGGAGTTATGATATTTTCCCTTTACAGATTGTTAAATAACATGGGCCTGAGCCAA